>VWYI01004440.1:0-128090 GCA_013399455.1 Anthoscopus minutus | reverse complement strand
ACTTGATTTACATTCTATTCACAAACAGAATTACAGAAGGGAAAAATAAATTGGCTTTGTTTTTTTCCTTAGCTATCGTTTGGCCCCAAAAGATTAGAGTTTGTTGTCCTTTTTTTAAATTTTATTTTTTATGAGCTTTCCTTAAAAATATAAACAATGCAACTGTCTGCACACTATCTGGTCTTTTGAAAGAAATCCACTCAGTGATAGCAATGTCATCATTTCCAATTGTGTTTCCCTGTTTTTGCTTCTAAATACTGGAAATGGTAGTACCATGCAAAATTCCATTCTCTTAAATATGGATACCCTGGTGAATGCACTGTCCTAAGCTTTGGCAGATTTCTTATCTGAGCAGACTTCAGGATGGATGGAGCAGTGACAAATGCCTGCCTTCAGAGCTGCTGGATCATAATTTAGGGGCCTCCTTGGTTCCCAGAGCTTCCAGACCCTGCAGTCACCAGTCACTAATAAAGGAATTCCCTCAGTGAAATCTTCTGGGGATACTTCGATTATCCAAGATAGTAAACATGCAGGTTAATTGTGAAAACTTGAAGAAAGGGGCTTACCAACTTCTTTAGTGATAGGACAAGAGAACTGATGTTGAAATTTGATGTAGGTAAATGGATTGTGATGAAAATGGAAAAATACTGAATTGTGCATGTACTGAAATGAAGTTCTGCTTGTCTTTAATCATGAGGAACAATGTTAGGGTTATAGTGAGTAGTTTTGCAGAAATACCAGCTTAAAACCAGACCCCAGCCAAAACATTTCTATTGTGGGGAAAGAATTAGAGAACCACACAGGAAATATAATCATGCCCCTTTGTGGATTCAGGATGCACACAACAGGATGTGTAGACCTGGAGGAGGCAAGAGAAGGGTGACACAGACACAGCTTTGCAGTGATTTCCATTTGAGTGGATGTTGAGCCCAGCCTGCAGAGGCTGCTCTCTGTGTGACCTCAGTGTGACCTTGGCAGCTCTTCTGCCTGACCTGGAAACCTGGAAATCTCAGGCAGGAGAGATTTGTGTGTGAACACAAATTGTGGAGACCCATTTGGCACTGGTGCTGCTGCTGAACTGACAGGCAGGAAAAAGAGGAGCCTGGCTGTAATTAACAAAGCAGCTTAACTACTAATACCTTGGTAATGTCCCTCGTATTGTAGATGAAAGGCTCAATTGGTAATTTGAAATGAGAATAAACACACTGAAAGGATGGTGGCTGTGAGAAAAAGGAGTACGTGAAAACATCAATTTATCCAAAATGGCAAGTTTTTGGATGTGCTTACAGGGTCTTCTGGGGATGCTGTAATCTGCTTTTGCAACTGCTTTTCACAGCCTAAAGCAGGTGAACTGAAGTTTCGTGCAAGTCTTGCTCAGCAGCTCCCAGAACAATTCAGGCACGATTTCACCATTAAGGAAGCCACACACATAAAAACCAACCAAAAAACCCAACCAAAAGAAAACCCAACCAAATCCAACCAACCAAAACAAAATGGTTTTGAAGGGTTTTTAGAGTATACATTTGCATCAATCAGAAAAATTAATAAGAATGCAACTCTCGTCTGGCAAATGGAAAAAAAATTAGCACATTTTCAGCAGGTAGTTGTACTGGTGAAAAATGCTTTTGCCAGACAAACTTCACAAAAGTCTAAGCAGGAAATAGGTGCTTTTAGAAACAGAGGAGGTCTTTACAGAGTCCCTTTGCTTTACAGTATTGAAATTGTATTGTATTGGTATTTCGGTCCCCACTACTTCTTACTGCACCACATTGCTGGTGCTGTCATTGCAAAGCAGCAAAACTGGATGAGATGAACCATGCAGACTTAATCACAAAAGGTGTAGGATCCCTTGGGAAGACCCCTCATTTCCCAGTGGATCTGACATTCCAGGAGCCCAGTCCATCCCACTGTGTGATGCAGAAGTCCCAGGCTGTGTCCTCACCCTGTCAGTTTGGCTGCCTGCACTGAACTTTTCCTAACAGGGCCTGACACTGGGCAGCAAATGTACTGACAGATCCCTGGGATCTTGTTGAGTGAGATGAAGCAAAGTTGATGACATGACACATTTCTATCTTCTGTTTGGTTGTCATCCTTTGAGCATGAGAACGCTGGGGAATTCCCTTTACAAAGAATTGCTTTGTACAGAGAAAAAAGAAATGTTTTCATGTGTTACCAATGTAACTCTTGGAGAAAACACATCAATTTTCTAATAACTCTACAGTATAGGAAGTGTGAATTCCACTTCATGGCCAGCATAGCTATATCATAATTATTGTAGGTAAACCAAAGAGGTGTTTCTTGAGGTAGAAAAGCCATGAATCTGAATCTGACAGGTAATTCTTGCCCAGGTTTCAATCCAGAAATTATTTGTTAAAAAATATTTTTTTAAATTTTTTTCCCTTTTGAAGTCCAGATGATGATTTTTCCGGCATTCCAATTCTGTCATCCAGAGTTCCTACTCTCATGGCTTAGTGGCTCTTTGTATTCATTGCCCATACAGCATGGGCTATGTTTGCTTAGCTCTCCTCCTCCTCCTCCATTTCTCATGAATAACAAAACCACAGGAATAGGCTGAATGTTTCTGGAATCATTCAGGTAGCAGATGAACTTTGAGTGTTGACTTTTACACCCTCACAGGCATTGTCCATTTACTTTCTTCTTATATCCCTGCTCTAATTTGTAGAAAGCTATTTGTGATTAGCTGGCATTTACAACCAGGTATTGATTTTTTTATTAATTTATAAACAGTTCAAACAAACAGTGGTAGTCAATTCTAGGAATAATCCCCCAGGAGGTTAGGAAAGATACAGGCAAGTGCACAATCTAAAGGCATTGCTCAGTGCATTAATGGGGTAAGATTTCAGATGTCTGTGTATACGTTCACAATATCCCTTTGTCTACGTATTGAAGCTGGTAAATACAAGTGCTAAGGGAATATTTTCAGCAAAATATTTTCAGCATTTTAAATAATTCCACCTCGTATAAAAAGCAGCATGGCTATTGAAAGCTAAATTCGCTCTGAACTTAGGGATTTTTGAGGAAAAACAGGCCCGTGCTCATCACACTGAACAGCAAATGCCAGAGGCAGAAACAGAGCAGGTGCTGCAGTGTCTTAGCTCAGAAGAAAGGAAGTTGCCAGCTGGGATCCCCTAAGTTGATTCAAGGATGTTCAGGGACAGGATGGAGCACACACCAGTCCAGTGCCACAGTGGTGGAGCTACTGAACATTTGTGACATACACACAGTGTGTGGCTGGGCAGGCTGCAGTAAAGAAAATATTTACATGTACACAGGTCTTTTTATAAAAACTCTAGAGATAAGACAAGATTTCTTCCTCCACTTGTCAAATTTCTCCTTTTTTTGCATGTATTGATAAGCATTCCCTGTCCTGTGGATGTGTTATGTCTGCTTAGACAATTGTTCTCCAGCAGAGCTAAGCTTCCTGAAATGGTTTGATTACATCAATGTTTCAGAGGAGAAAAATTTCATTTTCCTTAAAAACACACACAACTATTTTTGAATAGCAGTAAGAAGTGCTTCAGTGATTTTTCAGAGGTGTGTTAGCCTGAGTGCTCTTGGGAGATCTGGTAGGAATATTTGGTAGGATTCTGGTAGGAATATTTGACTTGAAATGAGGATCTTTCCATGCCTCACCAAAAGACTGCACAGGGGATCCTTCTGAATCCATAGATTCCAGCTGGCTGTGAAAGGAAAGCACCTCGTTATTCATAGCCTCTGCCTACTGCCCTCTCCTGAAGGCTTGACAAACTAGGTAAATTGATAAAAAGTAGCAATGTCTTATGTAATGAAATGGCCTGTGAATATAGGAGCAGAATGCTTGCAAATTATTTTGATAATTATCTGAATTAAATAAAACCACCATCAGATAATCTTCAGTGACATGTTAGGGAATGTTATTAGTCAGAGTCCAGCAGTCGTGTGGTATTTAGAATCCTGTGGCATTTCAGTGACCTTTTATAAGGCAGATTGCATGGAACAATTAATTTATTTCATGACCATCCCATTGTATCCAAGATAAAAAAATGTTTGTCAAAACCAGGTGTCCGGATCAGAGCCATGTATTGCATTTCAAAACCCATTGAGTGGAAGCTAATTTCAGCAATTTGCATGAGAGCCTTTTGCTATCACTTCTACCATAGTATCAGTGTCAGCTCAATTTTCAGAGCAGCTGTAGCTCAAACACTGACCTGCTGCCTATTACAGTAGTGTAATGAAGTGCAATGGACTCGTAATTATTCTACATTACTGTAGATCAAGTAACATGCAGCTTTCAGTTATCACAATGGAATCCCAGTTCTTGCTCAAAATGAGAAAAGTGACCATGAAGTTGATTTAAGGGTGTCATCAAAAATTACTTTCAGAGCCTGCAGATGTACTACTTATTTCCCAGATAGCATCTGACATTGCTGTGCAAATGTCCCAGAGTCACTGCATACTTGAATAAACTAGTTTCAAATAACTAAGCAAGGAGCTCTATCTGAGAGACAGGAGTAAATTGAGATGAGATGTTCTTAAAATTTCTGGTAATGCAATTGCATTAGGCAAATTATTTCAATGTCTCCTTTCTAGCACCGTCTGTGAAACAGCCAAACAACTTATTCATGAAATCACAGGGAATTTTTTTTTCTATTGCTGCATATAAAATATTGAGTATTATGAATTTGACTCACTGCCTGCCTGCACAAATGTGACCTCAGCCTGCCCACATCGTATTTCTTCCAAAGAACAAGCCATGATTGTCATAGTCTCGACATTCAGATCTATTCCTTCCCCAATCCTCTTGATAGGACTCCCTCAAAACCTTCTCAAAACCAAAGCTTTCTCAAAACCAAAACCTTTAGCCCTGTCTTTTGGAGGGTGAGAACTTTGGAGGCAACTCACAACACAGCAACATGAAATTCTATGTGGGAAAAGTAGGGGGACAAGGGCTTCACAGTAATCAGGTTTTGTCACCCATTGCCTTAGAATGAAAGGATGACAGAGCTCCTAATAAGTAATTTGCATTTTTCTGTGTGGGCAACAGGCAGAGAGTGTTTGGAAGTGGGCTATTCACTTTTTATTTTCCAATTTCTTGCTTAGATATTACCAGCAGTTGCTTAGGAAGTTGTGCCACTGCAGGTAGAGGTAATTATTTCCATTATTTAAGCAAATTTTCAGAAAAGTCTCTTGACACATCACCTTCAATATCTGGCATGAAATTTCAACTCTTCCTTGCCAGAGGTAGCAGGATATTGAAATATATGGAACATGAAGACTGTAAAGTTAGTCAAAAACAGTCCATTGTGTCAGGGGTAAAATCAAATTAAGTTACAAAAAGGTAAAATAATCCCTGCAAAGCAGTTTGTTAGAATCTGGGTGGTTTGTTTGGGATTTTTTTTTTCCTAGAATGAGGAGAAAGAGAATGTGTCTTAGATTTTCACTTTCAGCCCACACAGAATTCACACACAGTAATTCAGCTAAGATGCAGTACTGGATGTCTGGATGAACACACACTCCTTTCTTTGGGACAGAAGGGGGGAGTGCTGGGATGGAGGGGATAATAGGGTTTAGGGGAAGCTGCAGCAAGGCAGAAAACTCAGCAGTAAGTAAAGGCTCACAGAAAGGTTTGGGTTGGGATGGGCTGCTTACAACACCCTTCCATGGGTATGGTATTTATAAGAATCCAAATTCCATCTTCATTTAAGCAAAGATATGGATGATAATGTTTCAGAAAGATGCCTTTCTCCTTCAAATACAGAAAATGGGGAGAGGAGCAGTTGATCTCCAGCCTGACAGCAGCACAGCACATTTATAAGAGTACCAGGCTGCCTACAGCACTCACATTTCCAAGGGATTATAAGTCCTGAACTCCTGGTTTTGTAATCCTTCCCTGATCTGGCTGATCCTGGTCACAGGTCAAGGAAATCATGAAGCAAGAGCAGCCATGGGCCTGAGCTCCAGGAGTAACCATGTCTCAGGACAGTTTTTCAAGCATCAGTCTGTCTGTGGGACCATCTGCCCCTGGCCCTACCCCACGGTACCAATGTGAAAGGGCAAACTGCAGCAGTTAGCACCACTCCTTACAAGTAAAAATGGAGGTAAATACTTGGGTAACGTTAGAAAACAATGGGAATGTGAAATTGGAAATCCATCTCAGGCTGGAGGAGTTTTTTCTCCTTTTACATTCATCCTGGCATAAATGATCACCAACAGAATGGCTAGGGTTCAGAGCAGATTTTAAAGAGTCAGTTTTAGGGAAGTATCTTCCTGTTTTCTTGAAATGCAGGGGGGCTTATTTCTACTGCTTTCAAACATAAATCCTAATTCTAGATGTGACAATATTCCCGTCAGAGGCACATTAATATGACAAGGCTAATGTGTCCAACCAGAAGAATTTACATATGGAGAAATGACTATTTTCAGTAAACAACTCATTAATGAGCCATCAAAACTTGGTTGTAGCAATTATTGCACAACTAGTCACAGTGAAATAATAATAAACAGAAGAGAAAAGCTAATTTTTCACTTTTCAGATAAAAGAAAAACATTCATGGTGTAAACTTTGTTACAAAGGCATATTTGACACCACTTAATATGTATTATTCACTGGCACTAAATTATGATTCCAAATCAGGAGGGTAACAAGGTGTTTTCCTGCATAAGATTTAGCTAAGCCTCTAGAGTTTTTAATCTGTTTTCCTAACAAAGTTTACTCAGAAACATTGGCTCTGTTCTGACTGTCTGGAGACCCCAAGTGTCCCTGTGTAAACTGAAAGAGGCTCCCCATGCTGGCTCATGCTTTTATTATGGGAATCACACCAAATGTGACAATTTTAGAGAAGTGTGTATTCCATCAGCTCCTAATGGTGCTTCTCTGGCATCAGCAGAATACGAATGAAGAGCTTTGGTCTAACTTTGAGGCCTCTCACCACACACAGGAGTGGCCTCACTGGGCCCCCAGCAGAAGATACACCTAAAACAGAGCAAATTCCAATGGATAGTTTTACCTGTCCTTTTTGAGAGAAATATCTGAAACTTCTGCCTCCAACTCCCCACAAACTGCGCTCTGAATATAAAAGCTGAGGGTCCAAAGTCAAGCATCTGCCTTTCTTTGCATGGCAAAGTTTCTGCTGGGCCATAAGGAAGGAGTCTGTCATGGGTAAGTCTAGAGGTTATGTCTTAGGAGGTTGTAGGTAGAAGCCAACTTCAGCAATGATGGGAGTTCCACATCTCCTAGAGAGGGGAATTTTTGGGTTTTAAGAGAAGTCTGAAGGCGTACTATGACCTTCCAGTGCTCTGATGAAAGCCTGATTGCAGAACAGGTAGTTTAATTCAGCATCCATCTATATGGTATCAGGAGAGAGCATTTGAAAATATAGAGATGCATATTCCTTTCTTTTTTTTTGGTCCGGATCTCTGTTTCTGTTGACTTGGATCTGCTAATTCCTATCTGCCAAAAATTTGGCTCATGAACAAGATAGATTTGAAATGTAAATCTCTGATGCAAATAACCAGAGATGATTGAGAATCTTTTATCAGGACAATAAATAATATTTTTAAAGAGTATTTTTCCCCTAATAAAAATTCAGTTACTACCAGATCAGAATTTTCTATTGGAAGGATTTTTTTCACTGAATATTTGCAATTTGCACAGAAAAATAGAATTAACTGTTTCATTTGACCTGGAACATATTCTGTATCACAGATTCACAGATTAGTTGGAGTTTGAAGGAACCTCTAGAGATCATCTGACCCTACCCCACTGCCAGCACAGGGTCACCCGCAACAGGATGCATAGGATCATGTCCAGAAGGAGATTCCACAGCCTCTCTTGGCAGCTGTTCCAGTGCCCAGACCCCCTCACAGTACAGAATTTTTTCCTCATGTTCAGATGGAACTCCCCGCGCCTCAGTTTGTGCCTGTTGCCCCTCATTCTATCCCACCCCAAAGATACTTGTATGCATTGATGAGGTTCCTGCTCAGTTGTCTCCTCTCCAGGCCCAACAGCCCCAGCTCCCTCAGCCATTCCTTGCACAAGAGATGCTCCAGTCCCTTTTCCATTTGTGCAGGAAGTCTGGGCTGCAGGGAAGGGCAGGTCCCAGTTCCAGTGCAGCAGTGCCTGGCTCTGCTCTGCTTCCAAGAGACGCATTCCTGACGCAGGACACTTCGGGTTGTTTTATCAGCCACTGGAGTGAAAAAACCAGCCCTTCCAAAAGAGCTGAAAGTTTCATTCTGTCAGAGGAACGCCCAAATGAATCTGTTTGTCATTTCCTAACTAGAATTAATGTGGAATTTCCATCCCACACATACAAAAAAAATCAGAATCTTACTTTTAATCCCGTTTTAAATTGAGAAAAAGGCTGAAATACCAACATTTCTCCTGGGATAGAAATGCTGTACTTGCTATACTCTGTAAACAATTTTGAATAGGACACTGTTTCAGTGGAGATCACATTCTGAAATGCATGGTTTATGGGTTTATGAGGGTATTAAGCATCAAATTAAGTGTCTGTAAGGATCTTTTTCTCACCTGAAGAGTCCATGACTTTAACATAAACTAGCCTAAACTGGCAGAGGGGGAGAGAAATCAATATGACAGAAAAGAGTAAAATAGCATAGCACTTGATAAACGTGAAATTAGCTACTAAAAATTGTAAAGATCCATCATGACACTAAATGCTTCATCTGAGTGAGCAAACTTTAATGCCATGTCACTGTCTCCCTTCTCACTGCGTTGTACATTCCCCTCTAGTGGTAAAAGATTTATGTGAGGAAATTCTTCCGAGAGCTGAAACCAAATTTACAAAAGGAAATCAAGGGGAATTAGAGATGTAAATACTTTTAACAACCTAAGCAGGGGGTTCTTACCTAGTGCAGTGACAAAACTCACCGCCCCTTGTGCTGTAGGTAGAGATCAAATTGCTCTTTTGGCCTGAGTAATGTCGAGTACACCTAGAAAAAAAAGGCTCTGCTCTATGTTTGGTGTAGCTTGAGGGTGAGAGGCAGAATTAGGGTGAGGGGGTTGGAAAAATTCTCTATTGTATAAATTTGAAGTGTTAACCATCGATTTTTGGTCCTTTGGTTTTCTGTTTGGCTGGGTTTTTTTAAATAGGATTCAGCTTTATGGTAGCTGTTGTTTGGCTTCCGTGGGGGTTTTGTGCATGTGCACCTTTGTTTGCTTAGGTGCTCTGGGTTTGAATTCCATCTGTGTCTCCTGGATTTGGGGCCTGGGGTCTGGAGTGTGTAAGGTTTTCTGCTTCTGAGTGAAATTTTGCAGCATTTACTCTCAGCATTTCCAATCCTCCTGTTGGCTGCTGTGGTGCAGCTGCCCAAACCTGGGAGAGGAACCATCCCAGGGGGAAGTCACAAACCAGCTGAGCTGCTGGCTGGAGAGAGGGACAGCGTGCAAGCAGGCTGTGGGATACTTCAGGAATCAATGATTTTGTTTTTTTAATTAAACTGGATTAAACCTGGACTTTGGGTTTGACCTCTGAACCGTGTGCTGGGCTGTGGGTGCAGGGAGTGCCTGGGACATTCCCACTGTTCCCCTCTCAGCTCCTGCTCCACTGCTGCTAAAACTGCAACAGGCAGCTTCCAATTGTGCAATTTCCTTGGCTACTCAGAGCTTCAATTCACCAGTTTTTGCTGAAAAATAAATACACTTCATTCTCAGTATGACTACAACCTGTGTTGGCACAGGACTGGCAGTGTTTTGGTGCCAGCAGCCAGCAGGTTAAGTGGCAAAGCAGGTTTGTGTAATTCCTCTTGGAGCAGGCAGAGTGAGCCAGGCTCATCAGCAGGAGGATGTCCCTACCACCTTCCAACTGTGTTTTCAAACAACATTTGGGAGTGATTTATGCTGCGTTGTGACACTGGTACCATCTGTTCATCATCATAAGTATGAATGAAGTGATAATGAAGAAAATGTTCTAAGCAGCTAACAAGATGATTAAGCTTTAATAACATAATTTTGGCATAATTTGGATCTTCAGCGATCTACAAACACTTCATTTCAAAATCTAAGGGTCTGGAGCCTTTCAGCAGCTACACAGAGCTCTCCTCTGACTTTTAATATCAGGGAAAACATAAAATTGATCTTGAAATGTGTCTGAGGTCCTGCCTCACCTATCTGCTGACTCACACTGTCTCCTACATGGCATCTGCTGTTTGTAGACTCTTGATTAATTTCCTTGCTTGCTTCACCTCTGTTTGGAAACTTCTCAGAACAGACTCAGTATTTTCCCAGAGCAGGAACCACCCATTCCTTCTTCCAGGGGCTTCCACCTGACTCACTCACTGTTCTCTTACAGGAAAACAACAGGAACTGTCCATTCTAAATTTTATCAGGACCCTTCAGTATTTTTAAAATGGACAGTGAATTTGGAAGTCCAGAAAAAACACAAAAAAGTGGTGACTTGGCATCAGATTCAGTGAAATTTCAGAAGAACAAAAAAAAACTAAGTTATTTTTGTTAAATTGTTAAAAAATAATTTTAGATTTGTGTTAAAATTTTATTTCAAAATGAAAAAATGAAACTCATTGCTTTAACACTGGGGATTTAAATGCATATTTTTCTTTTGGGATTAACAGAAATGTCTTAGTTCAGTGACTAAATGCAGAACTTTGATTTTTCTTCTTTGTTGTTCTGGGAAGGAATATCCTGTTCATCCACAACAGCACTGTGCCCTGCAGCACTGGGGTGAGAGGTTATTTTAAGAGCCCTACTTTTCCAAGCAGACTTGTGAGACAAGTTTGAAGTTTCCTTCATGATGCCAAGTCACCAAAGCTGTCCCCTCCTTGTGACCCTTCCATCAGATACTTCTGACAGACTCAATTCCAACGTCCCCTGGGCCCACTCAGGCGCTTTCTCCAAGGCCATCTCCCACATCAGAGGGATGGCCAGAGCAAAGCACTGGGGAAAACATTTTGGGATGCACAGATTTGAAGTTTCTGGACAGAACTGGAGGTAACCTGTAACCAGGGGATGGTTTTGCCTTTGTTTGCTCAGCCTGTGGCAGGTGATGGCAGCTTTGCACAGGACTTTGGTTCCTGCTGTCAGCTGTCAGGGACTGGGTGACTGCACCAGATCTCTGTGATGGTTCAATTGTTTATTGCAGTGAATCCTGACTGTCCTCCCAAGCCTTATGTGCCTCGACACCGTGGTGTGGCAGTGATGCAACTGTGGGAGCAAATGTGCTCAACAGATTTTAGGCCAAAAAAAAAACACCAAAACACATTCCTAGGAACTCTTGAGCTAATTTCTTATGCCTGATTTCAATGACATTTCTTTGTTACTCATGTAGAAATGCTGTCTAAATACATTGCTTTTTCTTGGGGCATTTTTTCTAATGGGTAATTTTTTAACATCTGTATGACATCTTGTTACCAGTTTGATACAGGAACTTGATAGAAGGGAAACGCTGTTTGTTGGATTGGTAATTCAGCAGCAGAGCTGCCATCCAAGATGATCCATTGTTCAGTTAGACTCCACTTAGCTGAGGATATGACCAGAGTGACTAATAGGAACAAGAAATTAGAAGCATAAAGCAGATTTTTATGTTTCCATTTTTCTTTCTTATATTTTCATCTTTCTATCAATCTTTTCAAAGTGAATATGCCAAAAAGAAGGGAAGAACACACACAAAAAGGGGTGGTGCTGAATGGGGCTTGTGCAACCCTCTGGCTGTGGTTGCTGAGAGGATTCATGCGTGCTGTGCATGACTCATGGAACAGCTATTCCTGCACCAGGTGGTTAAAACTCATCAGTGATGGGTTTACAAGAACCTCATCCTTAATTTTTCTTACCACACATGTGGATCAATGGATCTGCAAGAAGAATCATGATTCTTGTTTACATTATTTCATGGATTCTGCTGCTGCTGAAGACAATTTTATCCCCTCTTTGAGCAAAAGCATTTCAGAAGACTACCAGAGTCTGCTCTCATTTATCTTCTGCGCTGGAGAACTGTACAGAGGAGTCTGAGTGCTCCCTTCAGCCCAGAGGAGTCTGAGTGCTCAATGCTCTTGACGCCTTCTGCCTCCAACCATCTGGGACCAGGAGAGCCAGAGAATGGCACTGGAGCTGTGCCCTACCCAGCTTGTCCTGGGAAATTCCATACAGGCAGGCTGTGCTGTTTTCCACTTGCTTAAGGCCACTAGCATAGTCACAATGTAGAAAGAAAAATATATGTGTGTAGATCAAAATCTAGAAAAAAATGTAGGTGACATCTGAGGAAAGGCTGAGGTTCCTGCGTGGAAACACAGGGTCATAGACATCATCAATTTCCCAGGAAAAGAATGGTATGAAGAGGTGTTAGAAAATACTCCTCAGTAATTTAAAGAAGCAGAAATAGAAATTAATAAGAACCTGCAACCTGAAAGAACCCTGTAAGACACAACAAACAAGCTTCTGTTGGTGGTATACAAATATCTGTCCTAATTTATTTTTAATCATTAGAAGGAAAAGAGGGGGAGAAAGGGAAATCTTTGCCAAGTGTTCAGTGATTCTCCTGTACCTGATTCCCAGCTGCACCTATCTCATTATCACTCTTGTGAGTATAACACTTCTCTGCAAATGCTCCAGCCACTTAGATTTTTGAAGAGGGCTTTTCAGCAAGGATGAATGTGATAAATGCAATTTAAACAAGCCACTTAATCAACTTTTTTATATTAGATAACAATATAAGCAAAGTGAGTGAGTCTTCCACACAGAAGCCCTCAGGAAGTCTCTGTGGAAAAGAAAGATCACTCCTTTTACAGCCACCCCATTAAATATTTCTCTCTGGGTGGTGGGTCTGTGACCTCCATGCCCATGATGGGCAGTCAGGACACATTGGTAGGACAGAGCTCATGGGCAGGGAATTCACACTTGATGAGGATTCATCTGCTCATGGCTATTGACTGAATTTCTGTGAGAATGAGTAAAAGGAGTCTAGGAAAAAACCCCACTTTGATTAATTTTATAAATGTTATTAATATTTTATTAATTTCTAAGAAGATTGTCTCTGGGAAACTGTCTTTCTCCCACACTGTTAAATATGTCCTGAGGCCATGAAGAGAATATGGAACAAATCTCTGTACTCAGCTTTCCCCATCCTAATGCCAATAGGCCTCAGGAAAAAGTTCAAGCAAGAAATCTATGCAGGTGGAGCTACCAAAAACGTCAGTGAGAAAAAAGCTAGCTTTTAAAATTATATTTTCAGATCAGAAATAGGAGATGATCCTCACATTGGGTGAGAAACAGAAAATAGAGGCAGAATTTTTATTTTAATTATTCATCTTACTTAATCTGAGAATTTAAGTTGATCCTCATTTTACAGAAGCTTGCGGAATCCCTAATTTGAGATAAGGTCTGAGTGGGGATCAGAGACCCCAAGCAGAGAGGAGGGCTGATGGAAGTTTAAGCTGACAGAAGTATAAAAAGAAACAAATGGGCTTTGCCATTCAGAGAATGCAAGCAAATACCATAGCTCTGGAGGGAAAACAAGGCAAGTCGTAGTAAAACAATTCAGAAACCACAGACTCCACCTCAGGAAATGCAGAGGCAAAGGTGAAGCTCCAAGAGGAGACAGAGTGAAACTAGAGTTTGTTTTCCAGAGGCATCCGGAAAGTGTGCGCAGACAAGCACAGACAGCCATGTTCTGGAATTTTTGTCCTTTTGTCTGTGTAAGAGGCTAAATCCTGACTGCAGACATAAAATTTTAAAAAATTAAATATATGTAATTTGCACAGATGAGAAGAATTTGTGGGAAATGTTAAAGAGACAGCTACATGCAGTGATGGAATATTACAATGAGCCCTTTTCACTTGTGATTCCAACACTGCTGCACAAGCTTGTTGCTCAGGAGGACTGGAGCTGCACTAAAAATTTTGAAGAATAAATTTAGAAATGTTGTGTACAGGAATGTAGACCTTTGTTAGAGCTGTGGGGAATTTCTGAACTAGATATGGGGGGAAGGAGCCTTTCAGCTGCAGGGTTCTTGGAGATGAGAAATAGAGCAGGATGTGATGAATAAAACACACAAGTTCCTTTGAAGATTTGTTAGACAGGGCAGCCCAGCTCAGAATGATCAAGACATTTTGCTATGTGTGGTATATTGTCACTTCTCTACAATATTATTTCCTTATTATGAATAAGAGCTCAGTGAAATTAGCCTTTTATGAGATTTAGGGTGAAAAATGTCACTTGCTGTAACATTGTAGCTGAAACGAAATGCTAAGTTTAGCTGGTGAGCAGCCTGTGGGAAGCTACAGAGCAAACATTCCCTCTCCATCACAAGGACCTTGTCTCTGGATCATGTGGAGCCACCTGCTCTTCCATCAGGGATGTTTCTGTGCTGTAGCCCAGGTTTCTCCTGCGTATCTGTGCGAGAGTGTGGCAGCTCAGTCCCCTTCCCTAGGAGACCCAGGGGGGATGTGTCACTCTCCCTTTGAGCACACATTATCAGTGACTTCCTCAAACCAAGCACTGGGCCCGAATTCCACCTTTCTGCCACTCTTGTGTCCCCCACACGCAGCATTTGCATTTGTGGAGCAGTAACAGCTGTCAGCCACGGATGGCCCCATCCCAAGCCAGGGCCAGCTCTATGGTTTCAGAGCTCCATGCACACTTGCCATATGGACAGTCCTGCAGTAACGTGTCTCCTAGATTGTCGTGGGCTGGAACTGGAAGTTCATATGGAAATATTTTTTTGTGTGTGCTTTGGTTTTGCCAAACGTCCTGTTTTAATTATTCATCTCGCCTCATGAATAAATGAAAAAGAGAAACATCAAAAAGTCGCCAAATACTCTGTGCTGGTCACAAACACTGAAGGTTTCTTTTTAATGTACAATCAGAAAGTTGGATTAAGATTCACTCCTTTGATATGCAGCTGATTTTTTTTTAATATATAAAAAAGAGAGAAATTTCTGTTTCCTGCAATTAACTGTAATATTTTGAAGCGCAACAGGCATAGAGAAATCACATATCTGTGGTGACTTCTTTCAAAGAAAACAATTAGCATCCATATCAAAAAGCTAATTCAGAGAAATTAAAAGAACAAATACATCAGTAAAATATAATATTTCCTCTTTAGCACATCTCATTGTGTACAATGTGTCACTGGAAAATTGTTAGGCTTGGAGATAATGAAGAGTGACAGTTGAAGGGTTCAGGGCTTCATATAAGATTTTGGGTATGTAAAGATTTTAATTGCACATAATTATGAATGTGCAAGTGGAACGGTTTAATTTTTTAGCTTTCATGCTATTAGAAGGCTAATAGAACCAATATCAAACTGAGTTAGTTACAGCAGAATTACTAGAAGAAGCTATTTTTTTATTCAGCAATTTAAATTCAATCAAAACAACAAAAAAATGAAAATAGCTCATATGTTTCTCTTTTTTTACATTTATATAGTGGTAGCAAGATAAGTGGTGTGTGTTATTAACAGAGAGGAGGAAAATAGTTCTTATAAGATTAGAATGTCCTGAAATAATGGCAATGGATAGTGGGGAAGCACAGAAGAAAATGGGCAGCTATAAAGGATGCAGTTACAGTAATAAAGTGTTCTGTTAAGTTTGAGACTGACTGTTGTCTAAGACAAGTCTATATTCTTGCTATAAACACATAATTATACCATCTCCCCACTTTGGACAGAAATATTTCTGCTGATAACAAGTAATGAGCTCCTTTTTCTGGCTTGGTGAGGTTTTTGACTGCTGAAAACAGAAAAACAGCAGAACAAAATGCTTCCAGTAAGTCAGAAAGGGGCCTGGACTGGGCCTTGACTCCAGGAATCAATGACAGTTTTCCCCTTTCCACTGTAAATGAGGACTATATGGCAGGGAATGTGTCTCCCAAATTCCTGGATGGCTGTGAGCACTACCACAGCTTCCAGGAAAGCTCAGGGTGGGATAAAACAAGGTTTCCAGCACAGCCCACCTTCTGCAGGGTTCAGGACTCCCCACCCAGCACCATTCTCCAGCCTTCCCCCTAGCTGAGCACCCATCCCTCTCCTCCATCTTTCCTTCTTTCTCTCTGCAGCATCTCATTTCCAGGCTCCCCCTCTGTTTCCTCTAGCCCTGCTTCTGTGGGCATTTCCTGAATCTGCCCAAATTCAGGCTCTCCCTGCCAGCACTGATGCTGGGGGGCCTGGAGCTGCAGCCCTGCCCTGCGAGCTCCTGCTCTCCCCTGTGCAGCTGTCACCCTGCCAGGAGATGCAGGGCAGGAAGAGCAGCTATCAGCAGAGAGGAGGGAGAGGAAATAGTGTCCAGACTCCCTGCATTTTCTCTGCCATAACCAGACATTTCAGTTCTTGCGCAGCCTTCCAATCCCGGTATCGTCCCTTACAACAGGGCTGGAAAATGATTTTCTGTCTCCTGCTAAACCCCATTTAGGTCCATCTTTCAGCAGTAATTAGAAGTCTGTTGGTGCTAGGATCTCTTTGCAGATCTTGGACCTTTTCAATTAATTTTAATCTGGTTCATTAGCACTTTTTTTAATGTGTAAGAAATGGGCAAATACATAACTGAAGAGCCACTTACCTTTTAATGAAGGTAACAAATATGCAATTAAAAAAGCTCTGTCTTTCAGCAACTTTGCAGTAAATTAACTTGTTTTGTCATTATTGTGCATGTAGAATGTCACTTACTCTGGAGTTCTGACATACAATTCTTTATCACTGGCAGAATTAGTGAGTAACATTAAGAACTAGGAAATTACAATTAGTTCATGAATTAGGTGGGATATACAAAGTGTTAATTATTGAGGGACCAAACTTCATGCAATTAAAATTTAAAATCAAGATAAGAATAATGTATTATTAGGCATCTGAGTATTTAATGAAGTTGTGAATGATTACCAAATTTCATAAATTAATTCTAAGGTTCCTTGACTATTCTTAGAAAATTTTGTGCCGTGGGTCTTGTAATGGGCTGCAGTTGTTTGTGAATAGAATAATAATATGAAACTCAGAAATGCTATAGGAATTGTTGGTTTTTGTCAATTCTACATGGGTCTGTGAAGATGCTTTATAAACATCTTGCTGCTAAAAAATGCTATACTAATACTTCTTCACCAAGAATTTCAAATATAAGTTTCACATGCAACTGCCATTTCCAAACATTTATTATCTGCTCAGCAGGAAGCTGTTAGATGTTCACCCTTTATTGTAAGTTGTCTTAAAATCAAGGGCTCCTTCTGTCCATGCAAATACAAAGTAAATGCAAAGAGCAGCTGGCTGCCTCCTGAGAACCCCAGCACTGAGTGGCACAAATCTCTGCCTCACTGCTACCGGCAAACTGGGGCTGAGGAGCAAAGCAGACCCTGGAGCACCTCAAGGAGCCAGTGCCAGCATCTCCCTGGCTTTGTGGTGGCAGAGCAACATGGTTTCATTGCCAGAGGAGCCACAAGGTTGGGACCTGCTCTCAGAATTCCAAAAACAACAGTAAGAATTGTCCAACACCACTGAATTGTAGCCCAGGACAAGAGCAGCAAGCCCAGCTGGCTCCATCCATTCCTGCCTTCCAGGGCCCCTTACCTACCAGACAGTAACAACCATTTCATTTCAACAACTTCCACAATATTAAGTGTTCCTCTTGTAAAATCTCCCTCGCCTTTGTGACAACTGTGAACTTCAGAGCAGCCTTGCTGGTGAGTTCTTGAATACAAGCCTCAGTTTCTGCACTAATTTCTCCACTGCAGTGAAATAAGCCTGCTGCACTCATGGGTACAGCACTTCCCTTGTGAGTCCATTCCACATCAGCTTCACTAGCTGGATGATCCCACAACAGACAATCCTTGAAATATTTCCAGTAACAAGAGGTCCTGGGTAAAAGCTGATGTTTATCTTATTTGTTTATTATTTCTGTCATAATCTACAGCAGAGTGTGATGCTGCAGTGCCAACATCCCTCAGGGAACCTCAGAAGGACACCAGGTGTTTTCAGCCTCTGTTGGTGTGGTGGCAGGTACCCACCAGGCCAAAAAATCCATCTGTCCCAGGACAATGTCTATTAGGGGCTTCCAGTGTCCCTTTCATCCTGTGGGATGTCACATTCACCCTCTAGCAGTGGCCCCATCCTCATGGCTCTGCCCAGGCTCTCATTCTGGCTGTGTCACTCCTGGGTCTGTGTGGGGTAATGCAGTGTGGGAGCTGATTCTGCATGCAGCCCACAAAAAAGGCTCTGTGTAAAGTATCTTATTTATTTCACTATCCTTCCCCCATTCACCAGGCAAATTATCACATCTGTATTTAGTTTCAATAAGATAAAAAATTGCCTAACAAAATATTTACTCAGCCTTTGTCCCTGCAAGTGTAAACTCATGTAATTACAGAGCACTCCAGAACCTGTGGCTATAAATCTCTAGAAATAAAATCCTCAGCACATTGACAGAATAAGGCTCCCATTTACTGTGAAAATGGGAAGCTAGTCCATGCCAAGCTGTTAGATTAACTTAATGTGCTCCAATTCACGCTCCTTTTCTCTCTTCACTCTTCAGGGAAGGATGTTTATCTCTTTCTGCTGCCTTGAGATGGCTGTCATTACCTTTCCATCTTAGGCTGGAATGATCCCTGAAATTTCTCAGAAATCACTGTCTCTTAACCCAATATTGGCTTGTGTTGCTGGCAGTCAGTAGCACCTGGGATGTGCTGTTCAGAAAGGATGATGTGTATGGATATCCTTGGAAAATTCAAAGAATCCCAATAAAGAGACAGCTTATCTCAACCATTAACAAGAATCTGGTAACTATTAACAAGAATCTGGTAACTATTAAGGTGTCCTGGCCTGATCATCCTGGCACAGGCAGCCTTCCATGGGACATACTGCCAGCAGAGACATGGTGGGACCAAGCTGCTCTTTCCAGGAAAACATTCCCAAGGGAATTGGGAACCTGTGCCCGAGGAGGCTGCATGCAAAAAGCAAACCCCCAGACATGATCTGTTTGTTATATGGGCAGGGGAGAAGAGGGATTATTATTCTTTATTTTCAATAATGTTTAGGTTGTGGGGGTTTAGCTTGGAGGGATCAGAGAAGGAGGGAGCAGGAGGAATATAACAACCTCTTTTGTACCTGTCACTTTAATGTATGCCTGCTCCCACTTTGGCACAGCACCAGAGCCTTTGAAACACAGGAGAGTGGTAAGGAGTATATTTTGAAGGAACTTTTAATTAACTCTTCCCTTGGGCTACTGAGCAGAAAAAGGTGGGAGTGCTTGTGGCTGTTTTTAAAGGGTTCCTCTACAAAGGCAATTTTTTTCTCAGGCTATCACAAGTCTAGGATTTGGGGGGGAAAAAAACCCCAGATAGGTAACTTCTCTAACTCAGCAGGTAACCTAACACACCAGTCCCTGAAAAAGCACAGCAATGAAGGCTTTTATTTCCCCAACTAATTACATGAATAAAACACTGCTTGGACTCAAACCAGGTATCAACATTGCATTCAGCATTGTCACTTCAACCACAGCAGCCAGCTAACACACAATAGGGGAAAGTAGAGAGCAAAGGAGGAAAATGTTCTTTCCTTTGGGCTCTGTAGAGGATCAGGGTGACCCTGAGAAAACCCTTCACAGAAATGGAGGAGAAATTCAGGATTCCTTCAGGGAGTCATAGCCAAGGGTCTCCCGCTGAGAACCAGGGGAATCTTCCTGATGAAAAAAGCCTGACTGTTTTTTCTTCTTAGTTGGGTAGACCACCCCAAAACACAGGCTTTCCTTTGCCAGTATATTTTCTGCCTGAAAACATTTCATTGATGGAAAATCCCTAATGAGATCTCCTACAAGCTCCTGCAGAAGGTGACCCAAGGTAAGAATAGCTGGAAGGGGTAGGAGGGAGGAATTTCTTCAGTTAAAAACAAAAGTCAAGCACCACCCAAGTTCTGTAGTCGTGTTATTTATGAAAAGGAGGTTCCCACATCAGCCCAGGTGTTCACATGGATCTTTGTGTGAACCTTGGAGCTCCATCTCAGAAACCAGTTCACCACAGGAGTCTGCAGTGCCAGTTTTGCAGTGGTGCATGAAACACATCCCATATGTGCAACAGAGCCTGCCTTAAATGAGCTCAGGCTGACCTGAACACTCTCTCTGGTGATGGAACTTCTCCATTTCCAGCCCAGAAGGATGACCTGGGATGGCAGCTTGGCACTTACAGTTTGCAATGACAGCAGACAGTGTCTTTCTGCTCCAGCACAGACCTACCCAGGTAAGATGGCTCTGCTAAAATAAGCTTTCTTCCTATATCTGGTATGAGCTGGCCCAGGAAAGAGCAGGGAGAAATCTGGAGGTGGTGAGTGACCAGGCTGAAAGCAGACTCTACTCCACCCACGTCTGGGGGCCATCACAAAACTTCACCATGAGGCTGAAAATGGGAACTGGAATATTCATTCCCTTTTCCTAAGTCAAACATCATTTATGGAACCAAGGGCTACTTCCCTCTGAATCTCCAAAATTTTTTATGATGATTGAGCACAAGAAAAAATCTTGTCTCTGCCTTAGATCTCCTTCATACCTCTTTCATCCATTTCTCCCTCACTTTCTCTCCATATTGGTGCCACAAGGAAACTGTATGTTTCTACCCAGCTGGCAAGGTTGAGTTGCATTCCTGAGAGTTCAGCCTTTAAAATCAGAACAAACCTGTTTCCTATGGCCTAGACCTCCTATTCCCAGAGTCCCTAATGGCAGATGATGTTTTTGTTGCAAGCAGTGCCATTCCAGGTTCCAGCACTCATGAGGGGTGAGAGCCTTGCCCTGAGGGCTGCCACGTGCACACAAGCATCCACTGCTTTAAAAAAGGATCATAGCAGCCTAAAATAAGAGACCGATGGTCTATTTTCTTCCCGTTTCTGCCCAGTCTTAATAAAAAGCAAACATCCTCTTTGGGAAGTTCTATTCACGCAGCAAATTTAATTTCAAGGAAGGCCAGACTCAGATTCACGCAGGCAGCATTAGCTCACCACTATTGCTTCCATCAGGTGCCACCCTGTGGCTGGAAAACACCTTTCCCAGCTGCTGTCCAGAGGAAGGATCCACTGCCCCTGGAATTTCCCCATCCCAGTGCTGTGAGGCAGGGCATGGGCAGTGGAGGGGATCCCAGGTGTGTCCTGGCCCCCAGGACGTGCGTGCGAGAGTGACGCCACTGCCATGACGTCTGGAACGTTCCTGTCTTGGGAAACCAGCGCTGGCTGCTGCCCAGGGATCTTTAACAGAGCCCGAGCATGGATGTGGGGATGCTTGTGTGCAATTATACACAACGTATAGGGCCCTTTGCCATATGGGAGCAGTTGGGGCCCTTTGATCCTTCTCACCCATAAAACTGGGCTGGAGGGGCCAGGCGTGGGGGAGTGGGGTCACAGAGGGGCTCACTGTCATTCCAGGGAAGGCCAGGCCTGTGCCTGTATTTTCTCATTTCCCATCAGTGTTCAGGAAAGAGAATTTGCCAGCACAGCTGGAAAAAAGCAGGAGAGCACTGCTGGTGTCCTCTGGAACCCAGCTTGGAGGCTTTCTAGGCAAACCAGAGAGAAGCTCTGGAGAGGTTTGCTGGGGCCAGCAACTCAGCTCCTCCAGGAGTGACCTCATTGCCTGCATCCCCCAGTTCTGGGCAGGGAACCCCTCATTCACAGCAGAGCTTAGGGTGGGGAGCCCTGGCTGAGAAATGTCCATGGTGCATTGGTTTCTTGTGCTTAGGGTGGGAATGCCTGAAAATGGGGGGAAGCCCAGTGGGGGGAAGCCCACCTGTACCCCAGACCCTCTGCCAGCCAGGATGCCAAGTGCCAGCACAGGAACCAGGGCAGCTGCACTGTCAGTCTCTAAAACCTTTCTGGGAATGTCTCAGCTTGCCCCTGCACTCCTTCCTGATGCTCTGCTTCTCCTGCACCCATGATCCTGGTGCAGGTGTTTACAGGGCAGGACTAGGAAGAAGTTGCTCACAGATTTGAAAGGGGCTTTATCATAGCAATACCTATAATTTTGTGCTTTCCACAGTTCCCTGACTGGATGATGCCAAAACTATTTCATGAAAAGAAATTACATACTATAAATGCTACACAGACTCAGTTATTTCTTGTATTTTTCAATTCTGAAAAAATCTCCCAATACCTCACTTTGCAAAGACAGCTAAGAGTTTAGTTGTATTTTCCATAGTCTGGAGGGCACCAGGTTGTGATTCTCCAGCCTATTTCTGACCCTGCCACTGAGGTGTGAGTAACCCTGACCAGACCACTTCGCCCCTCTGACACAGTTTCATCTTTTCTTTTTATTTCCCTGCAGCATAAAGTCCTTGACAGAAGAGCTGGTTGTTAGCTTGCATTTGTGGGGTGTGTCATGCAATGGGGGAGAGGGCAGGACCAAAGCAAAAGCACTGAGGAAAGCCTGCCAACAGTGTGATATAAACAATCAACAAGATGTGTTGCTGAAGACAAGGGGCTTTAATTGCATGACTTGTCCATCCCTCTTGCTCACCAGCTAAACCTAAACCTGAGCCTCTGGATGGTCCAGATCTGGGCGTGCCCCAAAAACTGCTCTAGACCTCATGGCAGCCCTGCCATGCCCCTGCCACGCCTGCAGCTGGACCCTGGGGATCTGCAGGGACAGCACAGCATCACAAATCCTCGTGCTCAGATGTTTTCCTCCATCTTGCAGGCTGCTGACAAGCATTTGCTTGTAGAGGAAAATCCAGCAAAGCAATGCTGGTGAAGGGTAAGGGTGAGGTGCGATTTTCTCACCCACACTCACCTGTGCAGTCCTGCTAAAGCTGAGGGAGATGCCTGGGTACAGAACCACCTGCCTTGGCACCCAAATTGTTCAATGGATTTTGCACACATGGGTCCTGCTGGTGAATCTCCCTGGGGCCATTTGTTCAGCTCTCCCTATAGCTAAATATGAGAAAAGATAGCACCTCTGCCTGTACACAGGGGTGTCATCCCAACCTCCCCCTCAGTAAATTCTTACCACCCAACAGATAATTATAAACTCCTTCCATCCATCCTACATGGACAGTGCTGCTTGATTTAAACTTCTCCCATTTCTCAATCTTTTCTTTCTTTTTTTTTTTTTTCCAGGCTATTTGAGCCACAAAACTGGCCAACAGACACAGCTGGGAAACACACTGCAGCTCAAAGAAAAAATAATAAGGGCTGGGAGAAGTTCTTTTCCCCTCTACAGAACTATAATTGGGTCTTCTCTTTTCATTATTTTTTTAAGCTCAGATGGGGTATGAACTCCTTAATCTTAGTTTGACTTATGGGAAAGGGAGGGCATTAGCATATTTATAAAAATTTACCTTGTTCTGAAACTGTAGACATGCTTCACCTTATAATTTCATGATTAGTGTCATTTCATCATGGGGGAAAAGCCACTTTTTCTATCCAGCGGCACAAAATGAATACAAATCAAACACATGCTTTCTGGAATTATTCACACAATGTTTTCAAAAATCGACACAGTTCAATAGTTGAGCAATAAATTTTCTTACTAATGAGACACTAAAAAATGTTTTTGATGTTACGCCCAGGGAGAACTAGTTATTGCAGATTTATGGGCAATCTGTGCAAAGACTGTCCTTTGCTTCCAATGAGTTTCTAATTTTGATTTGATGATATCCAGCTGCAGAGATTTGGCCATGATATTATATAATTTGTGATATCACATCTATACAGTATTTTCTTCTCGCTCAATGGCTGGCCTTTTCATACACAACCTGGACTGCAGAATCCCTTGGTTTGCTTGTGCAGACAGCCATGGCTTGTGGTGTTTATGGATCCCTTTAAGGAGTGTGTGCAGTTACTGTATGTGCATCTTGTAACTCTCTGAAATACAGGAGACAAATTTAAATTTTGCTGGAAATGCAGCTTTTCCTTTCAGCTCCTCCTGCTCTCTGCGTGGCTGGCAGCTCAGAGCAGGTTGGGGTGTGGGCAGTCATGCTCTGGAAGGCCTTGCAGACGCTGTTTTGTGGTTCCTTTTGTTCCAAGAATTTCTTCCAGCATTTGGCTGGAGCCAAGGCAGTCAGGCTTGCCCAGCCCAGGGGGAGCCACCACCCCAAGGACTGAAGTCACCACAACCCACCCCACACACAGGAAGGTTCAGAACAGTCAGTGAACAGTCAATGACCTCTTGTGACACCTTTTTATCAACAAAAAGCCTGAGAGGGACGGTTTCCCAATCCAGACCCAGAATATATTCAAAGCAGAGTATTCAGTGAAGGTGACCACTTACTCATTTCCTGGAAGTAACCAAGAGCAGGAGTTTATTCCCCAGACCCCTCTGAAGACAAACTCAGGCCTTCCCTGGGGACCTTTTTAATCCAAAACAAACCAAGCTGTGCCTGTATTGACACTGCTGGCAGGCCCCTTCCCTAGGAGACGAGGGAATGTGGTATTTCTCAAGGGGTAAGAACAAGGCTCCTTGCCTGGATACAAGAACGATGAGTGCTTCAGAAGTGCTGATGATTAAGGCCCGTGTTTAGGCCGCTTGGAAGAAGTGCTCTCCGAGACGAAGCAGCCACCAGCCCGTTCGCATGGCTGCCGTGTGGGGAGGCCGCAGCCCGCGCTGCTGGCTGGGGATCCCGCTCCGGCCATGCCCGAGCACAAGGGCTGGCCCTGAGACCCACCAAGGACAGCCTGCAGGTAGCCCAGCACATCAGGAGCACTGCTGTGGGGTTTTTCCTTCTTTTTTAGGCAGCCTGCAATTTGAGCACGCTGCCAGGAGCTCCCGGGCTCGGCTCCCGGCGGAGGACAATAAGACAGTGGTGGGTTGTGCGGAATGGCTGCAAATACAAAGGCCAGAGGGCTGCTTTTTGCCTAAATAAACTTTTCTAGCTTAAGAAGCATGATGAGGAGACTGTGGGCACCCTAAATAGTACCAAATTAAGTGATAACTCCCAAACTCTTCAGTCAGTTATTCTTCTGAAGGGCTGCAGGAAGCACACCCATGGCAGGGACAGCAAAAGCCTTGGCAGGTGCTCCCCTGGGAGCCAGGCAGAGCCATCCCCTCGTTTCTCATATGCCATGCCTTTGCATAATTCCATAGAAATCATGAGTCTAAGCAACATAGAAGCACTAAACAAAGTTAAAAGTTCACAGAAACACATTCAGAATGACATCTTATTCCCAGCTTTCAGTAAGCGCATTATACATTGAAGAGCTGCCATTCTTTTTTTATTTCATAAACCCAGGGTTTTGGTCCCCTCCTCTTCACATGCACCTTCTTGTCACATTTCTAGCTCCAAATTCACTTCTGATGCAAATTATTTCAATGGCACTTCAGAAACACACGCAGAAAATGCAGCCAGATGTCTTCCTTGGATTTCAGGAAGGCAGAGAAGTGTCAGAATTAAATCTGGATGGTTATGATGTTGCCAAAAATAGTTTCTGCACTCACTCTGTGTCTGTGAAGATGGATCCCAAGGCCAAACACAGAAATTAGCTTCCATATCAACATTTTACTGTCACTCTCATCGCCACGCCAACAGATTAGTTAAAATAACATCGTTTACTGGCATGGAGTGTTATTGCAAACAGATGTCATCATTAGGATAAAGACGAGTTCTACTATTTCATCCAGGAATTTATTCATGGAAATTTTGATTTTTCTCATTGAAATAAGAAACAGTTTTCAGTCCTTGAATCTTTCATCCCTGAAAACCACTTTTGGGTGGGTTGTTGGGGTTTTTGTATTGTTTCCCTCTCCCATGAAGAAGAAATCAGCACTTTGCTTGACATGGCATAATTCTGGGGGTTACTTTCAGTTAAAAGTTTTCCTCCATTGAAAGGCAAATGTTAGTTGGAAAAATACCTATGATCAGCTGTAATTTCCTGTATATCTTTTATAATTGTATCTAATTGCATTCTGCTTCCTTCAACTCTTCTTCATCCGGAGTTGAACAGTTCTAGTATCAAATACATTTGTTTTTCCATAGCCACTAAGTCACCTTCTCTGTGTTATTCAGATAAAGCTGGACATTTATTCGTAATGTCTGAGGTTTCATGCCTTCTTTTTTTTGTAGGGGAGTCTTCATGGATGGTGGATGCACATTTGACTTCATTCATTAGAAAAGAACATGAAACAGTGCAATGTAATGAGATCAGCCACCAGAACACAGCAGCCCAGGAGGGGTAAAACAAGACTGGCCCAGGCAGAAATCTGAAATCTCAGTCCTGCTGGAATGAGAGTCAGTGCTCTGGTTGACTTTAGCAAGGATTCTAGGATTTCATCCTGAGAATGTAATAATACTGCAGTTCTAAGTAAGTTTAAGCAGAAATGCATGGTCGCTGGCATAGAATAAGGTTCCAGTCCTATACGAACAAAAGCCTATGCATTTAAGTAAAAGAATTTTGAGCACCTGCACTTTATTTATTTAATCTGCTTACAACATATTAAATATTAAAAACTACATTGTATTAGATTCTATGTACCTCTGAGAAATAACCACAAAAATCACCCAACACACAAAAAAATGCAATAGTGGCCAATTTGTGTTCTTAGTCAACCTGCTCCAGAGGAGACAGCAACAAATCAGGTCATGTTTGGCACCCAGTTTTGTGTAATAGGTTGACTTATTGCTGCTCTCTGGATCTGTGTATTCCTTACACCACGACTTTTGTGCATAATTTCTGTATGAAACTTGCAGTGTCCCTGTTGAGCCCTAGTGCCAAGATGGAAATTCCCAACACTCCAACACAGCCCTGGCCTCTCTGCTCCTGCTTACATCAATGGAAAATTTCCTTCAGACCTCAGTAATGGAGATTCCGTCACTAAAATCAAAATCCTTCAGAGAAAAAAAACTACTATAATCTATTTTTAAAGGCCCAAATCTTCTTGAGTTCTCTTATAGTATGTGAGAATGGGCACTGGCAAGAAAAGGCACCCTTGTAGTGTAAGATAGATATTTAATTTGGGAAAAAATGGGAAGAGCTTATATTAACAGCCCTAGAGTGCACACAAATTCAGCTTGACTCCTGGAAAATCCAGGCAGTTCTCTGGGCACTCACAGAGAGCCTGAGGCAGGTGCAGGTGGTACAGGACCAGCTAGGCAGCAAGGAGGTACAAATCCCCATGCCACTGGAGCTGACAGGCACCCAGGTGCCCTGGAAAACTCTGAGCTAAGTCAGCCTGACTGCAAAGGTGCATAAAGGACAGAATGGTTGGAGTTTGAAGCAACCTCTGGAAATCACCTGGTCCAGCCCCCCTGCTAAAGCAGCTCCAGCTCCAGCAGGCGACGCAGGATTGCTTGTGAGTATCTGCAGGGAAGGAAACTCCACGGCCTCTCTGGGCAGACTGTTCTAGAGCTCAATCACCCTCACTGTAAAGAAGTTTTTCCTCATATTCAGATGAAACTTCCTATTTCAGTTTGTGCCCACGGGGTCATGTCTTTTCCAGGATAAACAGCTTCAGCTCTCTGTTTTCCTTGTGAGAGATGCTCCAGTCCCCACATCCTCCTCTGGACTCTGCCCAGCTGTTCTTTGCTCGCTGCCACAAGCCCTCTCCTTTTTCCAGCACGGGATGTCGTCACAGCACTGCAGCTTTCTGGGATAGCCAGAACAGGCTGTAGAACAGCATTTGCCTTCCATCCTCACTCACAGCCCTGTGCTGAGTTGCTTGAAAGCGTAAAAATCTTGATCCTGCATCTCCTGTGAGTGCCTACAGGGACCACCGCTGTGTCTTATTAGGCTGAGCTGGGAAAAGAGCAGGAGTTAGTTACCAACAGCAGAGCAGCCCCCAGAAACTCTAGCTGGAATTTCTATCTTCCTCTGCATTTGCCTTTACTGTAATTATGTTTCAGAATAATTTCTATGTCAATCTCCCACTTCCAAATATAAATGTCACTTCTCTTGCCTGGATTCAAAACAAACTGTCAGTGTGAAATAGCTTCTAACACGTTAATAATGAAATACCGTTTTACCCCCACTGAGAATAAAATGCTAGGACTAATCATACCATTCTAAAGGGCTTATAAATCAATAAACCAAGAGGCAGTGAATGAACAAAATGCTGATTGAAATCATAAGCACATCAAGAATCTGCAGATAATCAGTGTCACATGTTTAAAATAAAAATAATTTAAAAAAAGAAATAGTTTTCCCTAAACATGTGGATACACACAGTGCCTTGCTCAATTTTATTCTCACAGCGTGGTTTGATTACCTCACCAAGGTAGATGAAAGCACAACAGACTGTCAGAAAACGAGGGCAGCAGATCACTTTGTGATGTGACATTCACAGCCCAAGTGGTACAACCTCATAATAAACTCTTCTAGTAGCTGGGACTTTTCCTGTGTCTCTTTCCCCACTTCTCTGCTGGGATGCCAGCTGGCAGCCCTTAGCTGGGGCAGCTCTGATGCAGTTTCTCAGGTCAGGGCTGTATCAGAGGGCAAACATCACAGCTACCAGCTGAGCCACGTGCCTGTCTGGGGTCACAGAGTGGGAACAGCTGGAATCCTGTCACACCTCAGACCCCACTGTCCCTGCAGCCTGGGAAGCTCAGTGCTCTACCTCTCCCTCCCACCTGCAAAGTGTCCAACAGAGTTTCCCATACCTTTCTCCCCCTGAAGCACCTCCTTTTTGGCCTTTGGCCCCATGGAAATTTTGGGCAGCAGCTCCACAGGGATGGTCACTTCTGGTATCTTGTATAACACACTCACTGAGAGTTGGCTGTTTTGGTGTCCTTAGCTGGGTACACAACACACCTGAAAATGTACCCTGGGTGAGTCACACTCTTCCCCATCCCACTGAGGCTAAGGAAGATTTGTAAATTTGGCGATGGGGAAAGTGTTTCTCAAATTCATGGAATTCTCTTTCCTGATTCACATGACTACAGTTAAAGAACTCCTTCCCTGTTTGAGGGTGTCTGTGAAGCTCTGATACAAAAAATGTTGGCAAACCTCAGTTTCTAAGGGTTCCCAAAATGCTGGCACCATGGAAGTGTCCAAGCACCTTAGTTTGGGCCCAAGAGATCTGGCAACACAATCCAGTGTAGCACCTCCTGTGAAAGACTCTCCTGAAGAAAGGAGCAGCCCTTTGTTGACTGACACTTGATCACCAAACCCACAGCTGCTCTCCCTGCATTTGCCACCCAAACCTCGTCCCTTTTGTCCCTGGAAAGGAGCCTGTGAGAAATCTCTGGTACTTTAGAAGTGGCATATTGCCATTTTTAGCAAACAAACCTTGTTTCAAAAGTAGAAGCTGGCACTGGATGTGTAGAGAAATGTTACATGCAAAACACCAACAGAGCAGCTCGATTTTATGGAAACTGGTGACAGCAATTTCCTGTGTGAGAGTAAGAATGGTTCTTATTTACAGTCAACTCCAAATCATTTCCTCATATACTTTATTGAATCTTTCTTAAAGATAGATTCTGCAACGCTCATTGAATCTATTTCAAGAAAAAAAGTTTACATAATGCATTGAGAATCATCTATAAATTCTTGCTCTGAATTTTGATGTAACATTGAATAAAATACAGTAGAAATGAAGATGCTGGGAATTCATGACAGAGCTTTTAATTTGAAATCTCAGAGTAAATGAGCATGAGATTCTCTTGCTAAAGAATTGTAAATTAATTGATATTGAGATTAAGTCTTCTTTTTAATTTATTTTTCAATACTCAATGTTAATAGAAACTTACGTTGTGTATTAGTCCAAGTGTCTTTAAAGACTTTTAGAATCATTATTCAATGATGGGTGGATGTTTTAAAAAGTTTGCATTTCTGAATAGGTAAATGGATTAATTGAGAGAGGATCATGAAAAGCTTTGCAAATGTGTGTTGATGAACCTCTTAATAAAACATCACACAAAATGTTTTATTCACACAAGATAGGTGGGCTCACCCCTTGTTAATATTCAGCAAAGCTAAAATATTCCTATGAAGTGGCATTGAGGCATCATGATCTTCTAGTGATAAGGGGTAGAAAGTTCTTTAAATAAAACCTTCTGGGGAAACACACTACACCAGTGTATAAAGTGTTTATCTTATGTCACACATGTAATTTTAATTGTGTCACTGAAATGCTGCTGCCTTTTGAAATATTTCTCCCCAAGTGAGAGCAGCTCTTCACAAGTGAGGTATCTCTTAATAGATGCTTTAAAAACACAGTGAAGGATTCTCAGCATGGAGCTCTTTTTGCCCTTTGCAAGATGACTGATATTTCTTCATCTCTTACTTCCTCTAATAAACATTCAATGAACCTATTTTTTTCCACAGGGGTGATGAACCTGCAATTCTCAGTCCACACCTTGTAGCAAGGTGCACTTGTTGGATCCAGTGTGCAGGGTAGCAGAGCTCTGTTGCACTGAATACATCCTGATAATTCAGGCACCAATCTTCCAAAAAGTATTCAGAAGCTCAGCCCCTGCTGGAGTGCAGTGCCTAGGAGGTGGATATTTCAGTAAAACCAAGAAGCTGAACCATAGATTTTTTTTTTTAGATATGTTGCCTCCAGTTATACCAAAGCTCTTGGACCCAAACTCTGCACCCCAGGTCTGTCATTATTCATCACCATTGCTTTCTGTCACTGGAGTCTAATACTTGTGGGATCTCAACTGGAAATTTTGTGTGACTGTGTTTGCATGCACAGAGGCAACCAAGGGCTCAGAGAACATCACAGAGCACCAGAACAGTATATGTCACTCTTTAACAACAGAGCACTAAGATGAGAATATTTTTATACCTTGGGAAACAGAAAAAAAGTTGCCATTACCTTGCACACACAACCTTGAGAAGTTTCTCCTACATGTCCTTCTTTACAGTACACCCAAGATATCACAATCCTGTATCCAAAAGCCTGGGGAATGCCAGCAAAAATCCCTACTGGAAGATACTCTGCAGGGCCATCAGTCACATCTAAAGCACTCAAATGTTAGGAAATGTCAGGATTTAAGCTGCTGAGAACCTTATCTCTGCCCTTCTGTGTGCTGTACAGGGTGAAGCGCTACTCCAGTGAGTAAAGACAGAGACCCTTAACTCCCTGTAGCAATATGAGTGAATTGGGTCACTAATTCAAATGTTTCAAACATATCTACTGTCCCTTCAATAAATATTTAACATCTGCTTAATCACTGGCCCCTTCTGAAATCACTTTGCAAATTTTTGAGTCATACTTCAAAGAAGGAAAAAAATTATTAGGTAACCTGCCTGGCAACAAAAATTTTTGTAGAATGGACCCTCTGTCCCCAGGCCACGGAGCACCTTGTAGAAATGAAAGATAAAGAAAGCCTGGCTTTGCTGTAGTTTCTGCATTCTGCAGCTTCCACTGACCCCTGCTGGAGGCAGGCGCTGTAATTCTGAATTCTGTCTCCAGACTGCGAGAGGGCCGGGCACTGCACGGTCCCGCTCTGGAGCACCGCGCACAAGAAGGACATGGAGGTGCTGGAGTGAGTCCAGAGGAGTTTGCAAAGATGTTCAGAGGGCTGGAGCACCTCTGCTGTGGAGACAGGCTGGGAGAGCTGCGGCTGTTCAGCCTGGAGAACACTCCAGGAACCACCTGCGAGCCCCTTCCAGTGCCTCAGGGGGTAGAGAGCTGGAGAAGGACTTCTTACAAGGGCCTGGAGTGATGGGAGAAGGGGGAATAGCTTTTAACTGACAGAGAGGGGATTTAGATTAGACATTATTGAGAATTTCTCCTCTGAGAGGGTGGTGAGGCCCTGGCACAGATTGCCCAGGGAAGTGTGAATGCCACATCCCTGGAAATATTCCAGGCCAAGTTGGACAGGGCTTGGAGTTCTGAACAGTGGAATAGTGGGATAGGGAAAAGTATCCATGGCAGGCTGAAACTCGATGACCTTTAAGGTCCCTCCTAACTCTTTTCATGTTAGATACTTCAACAGGCTTCTGACAAACATCAGAAACAATCTAGAGAATTACAGTAAAACAAAAACAAACCACTGAAATATAGGCACAGTCCTAGAACTTTGGAAACTAGAAAATGTATGACAATTTTTACAGTAGGTTGTTTATGTTGGTGTAAAGTGTTCTTGCTCTGCCAAGCCAGGGAACAGAAGAGTCTGATAGACCTGAACCTTTCCTTCACTTCCAGATTAACATCACAGTTTGTGCTTTTGTAAACACTAAGAGCTGTGAGAAACTGAAAAGGTCTTTCCAGGGTTATCTCACTGCATCCAGCTCGCAGCAGCAGATTTTCACTAAAGCCTCTGGACTAGTGAAAAAATTAGAAGTCTATACAACAAATTATTACATTTAGAGTGTTGCCCAACAGAGGCCGTTTAAGGTGAGGGTGGGGGGGTTTTTTCTTGATAGGAATACAAAGGCGGCTGAATTTTTGGTTTAACATCTTTTCAAGCTCATGTAAAACTCTTATTTCCTCGTCGCTCAAGTCGCCCTGGTCGCATCCAGGAGGTGGCAGTGGAGGAGCATCCATCGCTCTCCAGGCGCGGGCTCAGGGCTCGCGGTTCGGGAATCGGGGTTGGGGCAGCTCCACGGGAGTTTGGACAAATTTGCCAGGTCCTGAATGATGGAACAAACCGTGCCTGGATTGCCCCCACAGCCGGGCTCAGGGGAAATGCAGTACCAGAGAGAGAAATGCAACCGAGGGGTTCTGATATGTCCCCGACCAAGTGTGTCTTACCTTCTGCTAAAGACAGCAGGATCAGGTTGATGTCTTTTCATAAATAACCACTAAAAGGCCTATTTCATGTGTTTGAGGGATATTTTCTACACAGTAGTGCTCATATGGAAGTTTCTTTCTAAAAAATTCCTTTAAAAGCAAGAAAAAGACAGGGAATTGTTGTGAATATCGTACAAACCCCTTGATGAAATTTAGCTTTTTTAAGGTAGATGTAGAAAAGAAAGAAAAAATTTTCATGAGTAAGTGAGCAGGGTGAAGCAGGGCAGAACTCTTAGTTAGACTCCAGCTTCTTTTTTGAACAGCACATGGACACTGATACCTTCTCTTCCCAGCACGTCACAACTGAAAAAACAAGAGCTGGAAAGGATTTTGAAAAGAGGAAAAGTCACAAGTTCTTCAATTTAAAAACAGAGAGTTTGCCTAGAGAATGCAGTGCCTAAATGAGGCTTCTGTCACAAGCATCCAAGACCAGCAGGAGCAAGCAGAGTCAAAATTTTTAAAAGTAAAGGGACAGAAAAGGATTTTACAAGTGATATCAGCTATAGCAAAAAATAATTCTCAATATACACTAAGAAACAAAGGGAAAGAGGCCACACAGGTTATTGGTTCATCAGCAAATTAAAAGGAGGAGTAATCGGCAAATAAAAAAAAGGCAAGAAGGCCAAAGCTCCCTATGCCTTTTTTGTGTGTGTTTCTAAGGGGAAAGACCAAGTGCAAAGGCTTCAAGCCAGCAGCAGCAGAGCAGGAGGAAATGCACATGGAAATGCACAGGGAGGCAACAGCACACTCAGAGAACCGGAAAGTTTCACACTGCCTGAGCCTGATGCCTTTCATCCCAAAATACTGCAGAAGAACCTGACAGAATTAATGTCAGAACCACTTGGGGTTATCTTAGGGAAGTCATGGGGTACACCCCATAAATAATCATCAGAAAACTGGAAGGGACCAAATGTATTTCTAAAAATGGAAGGAAAAGATTAATCAGGGATTTGTCTATCAGTCAGCTTATCTTCAAATGGCAGAAAAATCTTGGAAAGCACAAAATCTTTGTGAGCAGTGCAAGAAAACAAGGCAATGAGGAAAGTCAGAATGGATTTTTCACCTGCAAATCCTCTCACAGCAAATTCATCTCTTTTTATGAATGGGCCCTGGGTCTGGATTGAGAGGAAACAATAAACACCATCTAAAGCCACAGAATGAACTTTGATACCTACTCATTCAAAAGGAAGAAACGTGGGGTCTGCATCAGACTCTGACATGGCACAGTCCCAAAAGGCTGAATAAATATGCTAGACTAAGGAAAATGTAGCAATTTTCCTGCAATCCAGGGTACTCTTTTCTGAACAAAAGCCATGACAGGTGTTTGTAATGGAGTGACATTCATGCAGCACCACACTCAAACACACCTTTGAGCCACAGCATGATCCATTTCCTAACAACCTGTCCCCTCAGAGCAATGAAACAAAATGCTCTGTGAGAGCCAGCCCTGCTGGAAGGGACTGTGATAAAGGAAGGATCTGCCTCCACTAATGGCACTGACTCACTTCTCAAAAGCTGAAATCACTAAGTGACCACCAGTAATTAAGGGGCCTGATGCATTCTAGAACTCCTCTCCCTACAACTGGCTGGAGTTGAACCTTCCCTCTGAGCTGCACAAGTCAGTGCAACATTGACTCAAACCCTTCCCATGGGCACAAAAACCCAGAACTTTCTGTCATGGCTTGTGAGAGGCAACCTTCACTAGCTAATGTTGCTGAATTTTAACATCATTTGTTCTTATCTAGTTGCATAGGAACACAGGCCTAGCAAAAACATCAACCATCACGAATGTAACCTGTTATTTACTGCAGAAATGGTAAATAAATGCTAGAACCCAAATAGGTTGTTACATTAATGCAGTTCCTGTCTGTGCTGGCAGACCAGGGTTACATTTCTGAAAATATATTAGAAATAAATCACCAAAAAAATCCAAATGAAGTGTAGTAAATATGTATCCATCAAGTGTGAAGGGACAACAAAGACTGCCCTAAAGTCTCTGTGTGTCCTGCTCACGAAAAGCAATGACTTGGTGGAGTTTCCTTCTTCCTCCTTTGCTACAAATATTAAATTGGTTTTGCTTGGAGATGTACAGAGGAATTTGCACTAAAAGCAGATGAAAAGAGTCGGGAGAACAGGAAGAAAACAGCTTCGGAGAGCAGTGGGCAGACTGGATGTGCAGCAGGGAAACACAAGCGGGTGCCCTTTGCTGGAGTTTCCTGTGGGAACCAGCGTGGTGCCCCTGTTTTCCCTGTGGTGAGGCTTGTTAGGGTGGAGCAGGCTGCTCCCTAAGGTCCTGCACAAACACAAATCACATTGCAGAATTCAGAAGTCCTGTTTTGCTCATGGATCCAGCCTGTTGGTAGGGGGAGTTTTGATTGGGTTTGTTGTTTGTTTTTATTTTAATGATCCTTCAGTTTTTGGGTTTCATATTGTCTTCCTGGTGGGGTAAATATGCAGGATAAAAGTGAGCTTTATGGGTTTGTGCTGTCCTGATCTGCACAGCTCTATTTTGTGTCTATGCTAGCAGGCAGGGCTCTGCTGGACAAGCACAGATTTCCCCGGGGAGGAGTGCTCCTCGGTGTGCAGGAAGAGTGACTGAGGAAAAATATAAAAAAACATGATCTCTTAGAAGATCAGCAGATGGTTTAAAGCAATAGCAGTAAAATTCCGGAGTGCTGGCAGGGATTTGCACGGTGTGTGCAGTGGGCTCCTGGAAGATGTGTGATGCATCCAAAGGGTGAGGCAGGCTTCAGTGGGGAGGGCTGGTAGAGAGAGAATTGCTGGAAATTCACAAAAAAAGCATTAAAGTTCCCATTCTCCGTCCCAAGCGTTCCAGGCCAGCAGCTCTGCTGGCATGCCAGTGTTTGGTGGTGAGGCAGTGAGGGGTTTTAGAATCAGGAGCTGTCCTGAATTGTCCTTCCTGAATTCTCCTTCTCCCTTTGCAGGTGTGGACCATGCTGGGGAGGGACTCTGAACTGTCCTGATGGCTGCAGACCTCAGAGCTGCTCTGTGCTGCCTGGTTGCAGCACAAGCAACCTTGCTGTAGAGCTGGCACAAAGCCACAGTGCAGTCACAAGTGTCACAGCACTCCAACACCTCTGTGTGCTCCCTGTGCCCTCTCTGCCGCATTCTCTTCTACAGATTTTGGGTTTTACTTAACATAAATCCTGTAGGATTTTACTTCTAGCTGTCCTTTTGACAGTAATGGACCATTAACTAACTGGAGGTAAAACTGAAAGCATAAATCCCTCTCCTATAGGGAAATTGAAAGCAGGTTTAGGACGCAGGCTGTGAAAGGCAGGAGTTCACTGTAATCTCAGACAAGGCCTGAATAACTGTTCCTGCTAGGCATCCCCACCTGTGCCAGGTGAGGAACAAAAGAGCAGAAATTGAGGTTTATGCTTCAGAACTGTTTGCATTTGCCAGGGGAAAGCCTTTAGTCCTGATGTTTGTGCTTGTTTGCCAGGGTCTTCCCTGTAAGACAATGAAGGGAGTCTGGGCTGCTAAGGAGTTATCTCCAGAGGCTGACTGATGCTGTCTCTGATTGGAAGCTGGGTGTTTTCATCTTTTTTGAGACATGGTGAGAAGAGCTTTGCTGAGGTCAGAGGTGAGGGAAGAAAAAGCCCAAGGTGTCTCTGCCCTGAGGGGAGCCCAGGCTGCTCCCAGCCAGGCAGGTTGCTGTGTACCAAGTCCAGTTCCCAGGCCTTTCCCAGGGGTCCCCAGCAATGTAGAAGGGCTCTGCTACTCTGCTACGTGTCTGTGGGAGTGAGTTTGCTGATGACTCCCTTCGCTAGACCTTGAGGTCAGTGCCTACTGATTTAAAAAGTTAATTACCTTCCTCTTGCAGGAATGACTCTATTTTCGAGGTCTCCAAGGCCATTAATCAAGCATCTTCTTTTGAAAGCAGCTTAAATTAAGAGTAAGTCATCATTAGAGCCAGGGTGGCCAATTCAGAGGGGGATGTCTTCAGAGACCTCACTGGGCTCTGCTGTGGTGGAATGGCTCATGTTTATGCAGCCCCCAACCCCCAGCCTTCACCCCTCTCCTGGTGGGTTATGAGTGTTCTTTTTAAAGTGTCAAGCTAAATGTTTTTAACGTTGTTTAAAATCTATAACTTATAGGCAAATCTTCAGAAGAGTTCAGTCATCTCTTGGTGCTGAGGGTGTCTCTGCCTGCAGCAGCTCCCACAGCTGTGCTTTGGTGTCAGACTCAAAGGCTCAAGATTTAAATGGGATTTAAAATGGGAAAGTTCACGGTCAAAGTTACATGTTTTGTCTTAGGCTTAGTATCTTTTCAAGTTCATTTACTGATTTTATTCCTTTGTCTCTCAAGTTCCCCATGTCGTGTCCAGGAGGTGGCAGTGGAAGAGCATCCATCACTCCATAAACACAGGGCTCTGAGAGCACGGGCAGAATCAAGGACTGCTGCACATCGCAGCACAGCAAACAGCTGCTCTTGAAGGTGTTTTAAAGAGGTACCTCCTATCTGTGGTGCCCCAAGTGCCAGAATCTGTGGCTCTATAGTTAATAACCTGGAAATGCTTAAGGAAACTTGTTCACTTGAAAGCCAGGAGGAGAAAAGCTCTTCTGAATGTTTAATTGCTAAGAATTGGATTTCAAGACAGTTTTAATCATTTTAATCGCTCAAATGAGTAAAACATCTGCATATCAAATCCACTGCAACTTATTAAAAACATACAGAATTCTCACAGTGAAGCCAACTAAACAGAATTGTGCCAATATCATGTTATAAGTTCATATTTTTTTATGAACCTCTAGTCCCCCTTTTAATTGCCCTCATGCTAGGATAACTGCCTCCATGGAAATGCACACGGAGGTATTAGAGAACCGGAAAGTTTCACACTGCCTGAGCCTGATGCATTTCATCCCAAAACACTGCAAAAGAATATGACAGAATTAATGTCAGAAACACTTAAGGTCTTTTAGGGAAGTCATGGGGTGTAAATAAGCATCAGAAGACTGGAGAGGAGCAAATATATTCTAAGAATGGAAGAAAAAGAATAATCAGCTTACATTCAAATGCCAGTAAAAATTTTGAGAAAGCACAAAATCTTTGTGAGCAATGAAAGAAAACAAGGCAACGAAGAGTCAAATGGGTTTTTCAGCTGCAAATGCTCTCAGAACAAACTCAATTCTCTCTACAAATGGGCTCTGGGCCAGGAGGGAGAGGAAATAATAAACACCATATAAAGTCACAGAATGAGCTTTGATACCTTCTCATTCAAAAGGGAGAAAAGTAACTAGTGTAGATTTGTCTCCTTGCTCAGGCAGATCCCAGGTTTTCAAACAGAGGACACGTGACATGGCCTGAAGTTATGTGGTCCTCTCATGCCTGTTTTGTGTGGCCAGGGCAAGAGGAAAAAGATGAGTTAATATCAATAGGAGTAAGAGACCCACTTGGAACAAAAAAAGGGGGTAATAAATCCATGGGAATGAAATCTGAAACTTTTTTAGAAAGAATATAAACTGTAGACAGCATTTTTGGACTCTGAGAGATATGGGTGGTCTAGATTAAGTGAAATGTCAAATTCTTCATGCACCCACAAATATTTTTTATCAATTTTCATTAATTCTTTTCTGCATTTATTTTCTTAAGAGATTAGGAAAGACTTTTTTACTGTGTTTTAATAGGCTGTTTTATTAGTATCAGATACTTACTTTAATCACTGTCTTGTGTATGTGGGCTCTACCTGGCTTCGTGTAATTGCATCTCCTGATGACACAACCTTGGGAAACTTGTTGTTTAATAAGCTGAACCCTCTCAAAAACATTCCCATCCACCCCAGCCTGAAGCAACGCTGTCAGTGTTTGACAGGAGAGCTCTGTCAGTGTTTAAAGGAAGGATCTGTTGGGCTGGGGGGCAACCGATGGGGGTGAAAGGGCACCATGGTCATCAGAGGGTGAATTCTGTTGGGAAATGTGATGTAAGGGTTTCTGGGGGTAGGGAAAAGAGGTTTTGTTTCTCTAATGAAGAAAGAATTAGTGAGAGAACAGCTGACTAACAGGTTCCTGGGAAATGAGGAATATTTTACAAGAATACTTTGATGAGTAAAGACCCAGCCACTTTATCAAATGTGTTAATGCTGAATGCTGAAGGGAGACTGATATTAATTTCTTGTGCAGAGATGGTGCTTGATAAAGCTACTAGCTCCAATTCAGAGTCTAGTTTTAGCTCTGTGTTAGGATGGTAATGGCATGTGCTTGAGCTCTGCCTTTTGGTTTGTGCAACATGGGCTTCAATCTCCCTGAGGTGTTTGGAGGAGATATCTCAGATCTTGGATTCTTCCTCTTACTAGAAACAGTAAAAAAGGTGTAGAGGGAGGAGCTGTTACATCCTGAAGGCTTCTGATCTATAGAGGGGGAAACAAAACAAAGTTTTTCTAATTCCTAAATGAGAACTTGGGAATATTGTCTAACAGAAAACAGGTTGGAACTTCCCTCGTATTCTATTTTCCCTCTGCTAATGTAGTTTAATCTGTAGGGCTTGCCATTTTTGCAACTATTTTTAAATAGGTGAATTGTGAAACTCAGTGTAGCTCCACATTACCTTTAGTCCCCGTCATTGAGTCTCAATATTTGAATGTAAATAGTTCAGATTTAGAAAGATGCACTGGCACTCTACATTTAGTTTTCCTTCACAGCTGTTTAAAAATTTTAAAACTATTCTTGTGTCATTCCAACCTTCTCCAAACCAACCTTCTACCTCTGTTTTTAAATACTTCATGTTAGAACTGGAAGAGAAAGTGCTTGCCTAATTATCTCTATTTTCAGCACTGTAAATTAAGCTGTTTGTCGAACATCACGTTGCAGATTCAGTTTGTCTAGCTAAATCATTTCAGCACTAAAAATCCTGTGCATTTTCTTCTTGCCCTCAAATCTTTTGTGCTTTTCTGTTTATTCAGCAAACCCATAATGGTTTAGAAAGCTACCAGATATTTCACTGGGACATGCCTTCTTCAGTGTTGAACAAACATTACAAAATCTTCTACCCCTCTTAAAGGTAACCTAATCTCCAGGAACCAAGGCATTTTAAGAACTATTTATTTTTTTTTATGTGGATCCATCCCTTTAAGGTGTTGGGGGTTTGGGGTTGGTTGCCTGGCTGTTTTGTTAGGTTATAAATTTCACATGTATAGAGAAGATATTTAGCCTGGGGCTGCTGTTACTGTACCACTTCTGGAAAGCAGATCTGAAACTAAACCCACGAATCAGATTTAAACTTTGTAGGAGTGAGTACAGGGGAGCATAGACAACATCCCAAAGCACTTGTTTGTACAATGCTCTAGGAGAGGTTTCCCCCAAAGTGTTGAATGCAGATGTGCAGAATAAGTTCCTGTCTGGCCTGAACTAGCTCTCAGCCCCTGCTGAGGGTGCAAGGGGAAGATGTGGCTTCAAATCCTTCATCTCTGAGTTTTGGTGCCTCATACTGAGCTGAAGGGAGATGTCTCTGCATGAAAAATAACAGCCTGAAATAACAGCCTTTCCTTAAAATGTGCAGGGAGAGAGAGGTAAGGTCTTCTTAGTCAATAGCTGAAAGATAACTTCAGTGTTCTGATGCATTTATCCAACCAATTATTTCATCTGGGAAGTCTGGATTTTAATCCCCATTTCTTTTATGTCCTCCCCCATCCCCAAATTTTCAGGTATTACAGACATTTAGGCAGCATTTACAGGTGGGAAGTGCCATTCCAAATTACTTAATGTGAATAGTTTCTTCATTTAGCAATAAACAACGAATGTTAAGAACTGTGAAATAATGCAAATCTTGTCAGACATTGTTACAAGGTTTTTGGGGGGTCAGAACTGTTTGGAACAGTGCTTTCCACAATGTCTTAAAAGCAAAGAAACCCATATTTTTGTCACTACAGCAAAACACAGGTCTTCAAAATCTTCCCTGCACTTTGTGTTGTTGTCAGAACTTTGACAGGTGATGATTTGCGTTTCCTCTCCGCTCAGTCTGTGACAATTTTCCAGGAGGAGATAGTATCAAAGCAGTCTAGAATTAGCTGTGACAAGTGACAATTACATGAGTGGCAGAAAAGGCCTTTACAAATAGACATTATTTTATACAAGAGACATTAATACATGTTTTAATGAAGGAATGATTCACAATGATAATATTATTGACTTGTTAAGATTAAACAGGTCTGCCATATGCTGTCTAGTGCTTCAGATGGTTTCAGATTTATTTTTATTTTTTTAATCTATGCATATTAGCAGCAGGTAAGTTTAAAATGATCCAGTGATTGAGGGGAAATCATTCCAAAGCTGAGTGATAATTTTGTCATGTTAATGATTTGAAATACTTTGTATATATTATATATTGGTTATTTAGCTCACAGCTAACTCTTGCACATGATATTTTAATTTTTGTCATCTTACTTCCTCCAGTTTTCTCCAGTTGCTGAGGAGTGGTTTGAACATTTGCCTTGGAACTCCATTCCTAAACCTTCAATTATTTTTGTTAAAAAACCCTTTCACAAGTGCATCTACCCTCAACTCCTCTGCCTCTGGACTGAATAGAAATGGGATGTGGACCTCACCCTAATGCTGCTTTTGCCTGCCTTGTCCCTGTTGCACTGAGGGGCTGAGGGGAGGGGAGAAGGACACCACAAAGCAAATACACCGAGCTGACACGCCACAGGTGAGGGACCACGCCCTCAAGAAGGTTTGAGTGGCTCCTACATTCACTCAGGAACAGCCTCTGGGTGATTACAGATTTACCCTTTGGCTGATCACTGTTAGCTCAAAGTACAGAAATATTTTTTTGTGTTGTTTCTTTCTTCGCTGCCCTGCTCCAGGAGCCCGAGGTGGGGCTGGCTCACAGCACAGTCTGTTGCTCCTCCTTCCCACTCCCAAACACAGCAGGTCACAAACTCCAGCTGCAGGTGGTGGCAGCGTGGGACAGTGCACCGTGGCTCCCGTGTTTGCTCTCACATTTTCACCTGGCTTGTGGGTGTGATGGAGGAAACCAACACATCCCCTGTGGCTGAGAAGCTCTCGAAAGAGACAACACCTGATCAACCTCCCCAGAGTGCAGGTGATGCTGCTGGGGAGAGCTTGAGCTGCACTGATTGATCCTCAGCCCCACACCCAGCACCAGCTGCTCGCAAGCACAGCATTCAAACCACTCCTGCTGCTGTGAGCCACAAGCTGCCTTGCCAGCACGTTCTCTGGAAACTCAGAACTGTGCTCAGCAGGACAGGCAGATCCCATCTCCACGCTGGAAAGCTGCAAACTTCTCTTTGCAGTCCTCTTGCTGCTGCTTGTCTCCTGTGCCTCATGGAAATGTAGAAATTGTAGGAAATGTAGGTGTAGAGATTTTTGCCATTATCTCCTTCTGGATATTCCCTGCAGAAATTAAAGGGAAAAAATACAGAGGGAAATTACAATGTGATAAGTAACATAAACAAGATGCAAAAGGTGGAGAGCCCAGTCAGCTGCAAATAGATAGCAGTGATCCCAAATTGATTTCCAATGGGCTGGAGACAGGAATTGGGGAGCTCTTGAGTATGTGCTTTATTATTTGTATCGATTACTAGCTTCATTGACTTAATTTGACAAAGCAATCTGTAGAAAGGAAAAGTCAATCCCATCTGCTTCTTGGTGAAGAGAGTAAATTTATAGACCCTAAAGGGGCATAACTCTCAATGAGGCACATTTGAGCTTCATGCCCTTAACCTCTGGCTTTTTGCCCTGTAGGGAGGCAGCCTAACTATCAAGTAATTAGTCCTGAATCGTTTAGGTTGGAAAACACCTCTAAGATCATCAAGTTCAACTGTTGAAGTGTTGATTTCTTACCCACCACTAAACCATGTCCCCAGTTGCCTCACCTACCTTTTAAGTCCCTCCAAGGATGGTGAGTCCCCCACTGCCCTGGGCAACCTGTTCCATTGCCTGTCCAGCCAATTGGTGAAGAAATTTTTCCTAAAATCCAATCCCTGTGTAAATCTGTCTAGGCTCCTAAAAGAGAAAGCACTTAGATGTCTTTTTCTTCCCCAGGGAGCAACGAGAAAATGCCCATATTCCTAATTTCAGATGGCAACAGCCTTGAAGGTCCAGCTTCCACTGAATGTCTGATCAATAACTTCAAAAGTCTGGGGAAGAGTTAGGAGAGCAGGCAGGAGAGAAACAAATAATACAAAATTTTATTCAAATCAGCCTGGGGAAGCCTGTTCCATTTGGTTATGTCACTACACAGTAATAGCCTTCAAACGTGCTCCTGAGACAGGGATTGAGATAATGATTTCCAAAGGAAAAGTCCCATTAATATGGGATGGATACCTCAGATGCATCTGCAGCTCCTGTCTGCCACTTTCACTGAAGCATCCTGTTGCTGTGGAGTGAAACCAGGTACAAAGGATCAGAGTTAGTGATAGGTATGACCCAAAATGAGGTCACTGAGCGTGGAGAGAGGTATTTACTTGTGAAAAATAAAAGCCAGAGCTCCAAGTGTCAGGCTAGCTGCAGATCCATACAGCAAATGGTTCAGCTGAGAGCTTGTGTGTCTTGCAAAAGGAAGAAAGCATTTTAGAAAGCTCTCTCCCTGTATTCTTTCCATGAGGCAGAAATGTTTGCTTTGACCCTTGAGCAACCTTTTATCCAGGATAGGGAGGAGGAATGTGATTACCTTTTCTGAGAAAAGAAAAAGATAGTGAGCAGTGAGAGGGGAGGGACGAAGGTAAAAGTCTGTACAACATTTCTTCATGCAGAAATGGCCAGGATGGCAGTGGCTTTACCACCAGCATGTTGTTTTGGTCTCTACCCTCCTGTCATCTGATGGGGAGATTGACAGATGCATTGTACAGTTCTCTCTGATTTTGCACTTTTTTCCCCCAACTGCAGGTGCACCCTTTTCAGCTTCTACCACCTTAGGCAACTAATTACAACTCACCATTGACACCTCAACAAGCAAAGTTTGCTCAATTAAAACTGTACACAGCACCTGTTGCTCAGCAAGTATGAAAAGCACCAGCCTTCCCCACTCCATCCCCAGCTGTGATACGCTCACCCTGCTCCTGTCAGTAGTGACCATTGGCAGGAGCTGCTTTTGCCCACCCAAATAAACAGCCCTACCCCAAACATGATACAAAAATAGCTGAGTTTTCTTTAGTCAAGAACAAGGAAAATGTATTTAGAGCAATGCACTGTACAGACAAGCTAGTGTTTGGTGACTGTTCTGAGTAGATATCCCTGGAGTGAGGGAAAGACCAACTGTACCTGACTCTAACTGGGGTTTTATTGTTTTCCTTTGGCTGCCTGATTTCAACTTTTTTGGTCATTTCCTAATCTAATTCCTGATCAAGCACTGACTTATTTTCTGTGTGTTTGATGAGTACATTACCTTTTGAATGCCAGCCCCACTCTTGATCACAGGTATAGTTTATGTTTGATTGAGCACTAGTGTAGTTGAAAGGTTTATCAAGTTTTGAACTGAGCTGCTCTGCAAAATAAAAGCATGCCATGATTTCTTAAACTGCAGTTAAAAAATATTCCACCAAAAATACCTCAGTGATGAGCCTTGGTCCTTCCAAGAACTGCAGCAGTTCCCTGGGGAGGGATGGAGATTAGCAAACACGTTTCACATGACAGCTTTCAATATATTTATTTGCATAACTGGACTACAGAAGTGCATCAACATGCCTTTTAATCTTATTAGTGTTTATTACTATGGATATCAGACAAAACAATAATTAAATTAGGCAGAGATTCTTGGGGCTCAGTTAACAGAATGGAGGCTCAGTGAATGTGGCTGTGCTTTGTCCTCTGCCCTATGGAACTCCCAGACCTCAAGCTCAGGACTAGACATCCTTTGTGCAGGGAAAGCCTGGAAAATGGCATTACAGGACCACTGAGGTGGACCAAGGGGGCTGTGGAGGAGAGAGAAGGATCTTCAGGAGCACACAGCTGGGGAATGCAGATCATTTCAGGGTGCACATGAAAACCTGCTTCTGAGGAGGGCCTGAAACAAGGGCAGGCTCTGAGCTTTCTGCTGCAGATCAGGGCATGTACAGGTTAAACCAGCACTTGGATGAGGGTGCCAGCTGTGCTGAGCATCTCCAGGAGCTGCCAGACCTTGGCCCTGCTCTAACTGCAGCTCCAGAGGCAGCTGGAAGTGAGATATTCCCAATGCATCCATCATGGTGGGAAAAACCTGTGCACTTAACAGCCCTTAATTTCTGTCTCAAGGAAAACCAAACAGAGAGAGAAATCCTCGTTTGCTTCATGCAACTCTGCAGTCACCATCCCCAGTCTCTATCATTCAAGATAACATGAATAAGTCAAGCTACAGAGATGGTGAATGAGGGGAAAAATATGATGTGTAAGGAGGAAAAGATCCCAGGACTGCTGTGATTTAGAAAGTCTGGGAAGACTCCACTGGGCTTTGGATCTCTCTGTGTGACAGCACTGTCTGCATTTGGTGCAGAAGGTTGTCACATTATGAGTCACCTCAGTGTCAATTAACATTTACAACTGAAAAATTAGCAGTTTGAATTTACTTAATTCCACAGAAAAAAAATCTCTCAAACTCAGGATTTTTTTGTTGTTTTGAGCTGCTTTTTGCATTGTTGTTTCAGCGTTCTCTTGTTGTCCTGCTCTCTGTGCTCTTTCAGAGGGTCCTGAAAACAAAGTTGAAAAACTTTTAAAATTAGGTTGGTTTGTTTGGAAATGGGTTTTTTGCCTTTTCAAAGTGACCAGTCACTTACTATATTTGGCTTCAAGGAAAAACCATTGCCTGAAATTCAGCAAAAGGAAAACATTCTTTCAAAGGTCACTCAAATCTTTAAAGAGAAGTAAGCAAGGCAGACACATATAATCACAGACTGAATGCAAGTATTGCTCAATTTAAATGGACCTTCTTCATTCAGTGCCTCTGTAATCAGCTTTTAATGTCCTCATCACCAGGAGTAGAACAACTTGAAATTGCAGGAAGTTTGTGAAATGGGCTTTCAAATGTTTTCCCAACACTTTTCCCAGGGTGTGCATACAGATCTGAGGGATTTTTTTATCAGATTAATTCTACTAAAACAGGATGAGCAGAATTATTTTCACAGATTCACATGAGGAGCACATTTACAAACTAAAGCAATCATCCTCTCTCTTCCCCCTCCCCTCATGTCCACTTGCAATGCCCCCAGCAGAGACCTCTCTGACCATGTGCAGGTATGGTCAGAGAGGTGCCCTTGCTGATCATGGCCAAAACTGCCCTAAATTTCTCATGCTATCCCAGATTCCAGCTGAGCAGGTTGGAAGAAACCTCTCAGAACCAATATCTGCTGTCAGAACTTTGTCCTGTACACTTAACAGTTATACCAGATATTTTCAGGGAGGAAGAAACTAGAAACCATTAGGTTGATAATAGCTTTTAACTCTCTTTGAAAGGTGAATGTCAAAGGAAATTTTTTCTTCCCAAAAGACTCCTCCAAAGGGCAGTACCTGCCTCTACTCTCTGGCAGCTCTTTCTTTGACTGGCCATGCAATGCTCATGCTTGGCTCAATATCCACAGCCCCTTCAGCTTTCTGTGTCTTGGGACATCTCCAGAAGGGCAGTGCCAAAGCCTCTGTCTCTCTCTGGAGACCAAAGCTGAGGGCAACATTGCCACATGTCAAAATCAGTTCCTCAAGGAATGAATGGAATCCATCTTGGCACTGACAAGGCTGTGAGGACAGCGCAGCTGACTCGCAGTAGGGTCAGGAATTGGGGCTGCATGTGGCAATGGTTCTAACCCAAAAAGGACTACAGGAATGTTGTGAGTTCTCTGCCCTAGAGCCTGTGCTAAGGAATGGTAGACACACAAATTTCATTTTTACCCTATTCAAAACACTCCCTCTTTGAGATATTTGTTTCATATTCATCCTTGCTTTTCTTTGTCCCCAAATTCATCTCTGTAATGACAGTAGCATCCAAAACAAATAGGAAGGATCCCTGTATCTTACTGTGCTTACATCTCCATGGCTTCTAACTCCAATCAAAGAAATAAAGATATTTTTGAGGCATGACATCTGCCTTGTCATTCTCCATTAGAAGTGGAGGTGCTGGGGAAGATGCACTGGGACTTGTGCTGTTATAATTGAGCCCTAAGGGCAAATGTCAGGAATGAGGACTAATTAAAAGTGGAAAATACTTACAATGTTAATGTACAAAGGAGGCACACTCCCACCAGCTCTCTTTTACAGCACCACACTGGCCATAATGCAGTTTGTAGCGGGTCCAATTTTCTTCTTCCTCCAGGCAAACATTTTTTTTAGCTCTCCCCTGAAGCTGTCATGGAGCCAAGCATAGAGAAAGGCGTTGGTACAAGCAGACATCATTGCAAACCAGTGGCACAGCAGCTGGATGAAGTTGAAGTACTGCTTGTCAATCAAGCTGATGTCGATGTCCTTTATCATGTTGAAGATGTGCAGGGGCAGCCAGCAGACCCCAAAGGCTGCCACCACTAAGACCAGCAAGCGAAAAGTCTTTCTCCTCCTGGCACGGTCCCACTCAGCTTGGCCCTGAGTGACATTGCCTGGGACCACTCGGTTCTTCAGCTTGACTGAGATCCTCAGGTAGGACAGGGAGATGACAGCCAAAGGTAACACATAGGTGATGATGAGGGTGCTGTAGGCGTAAGCCAAGCGATCTCTTTTCATGTGGAACCAAAACTCCTCGCAGATGGAGAAGTCCAGCTCTGGGAACTCTGCGTGGTAGGTGTGGACCAAGGCTGGGGCAGCCAAAGTGCAGCTCAGCAGCCAAATAGCAGCCAGGATGTAAGCACAGACAGGGATGGTGAGCCTCCTGCGGAATGGGTACACCGTGGCACAGTACCTGTCCACTGCTATGACAGTCAGGGTGAACACAGACACAAACACGGTGACAGGCTGCATCAGGAAAACAAAGTAGCACATGAAGCGCCCATAAACCCAGCCCCGGGGCTCAAAGGCATAGGCCAGGGTCAGGGGCACGCAGGTTGCGCACATGAGCATGTCTGAGAAAGCCAGATTGCCTACCAGAAAGTTGGTGACATTGTGCATTTTTTTTGTCTTGCAGATGACATAAATGAGAAGGTAATTCCCAATGACACCAATAAAAACCACCAGCGAGTAGCAGGGGATGATGAGTGGCTTGAAGGACTGAACAAACTGGAGCCCTGAGAATAAATTGCTGGTGTTTTTGTGAATTGCAGAGAGGAAGCTTTGGGAGGTTAAATTGTCTGAATTCATCATTTTCCTCCTTTTGTTGTCTGCCGTCAGCTGAGTGAAGTAGTTAGCACTGCTGCTCCCGACTCGATCACTGCACTGGGATAATGAATGGATTACTGGCTGTCCAGAGGTTACCACATGGATGGTAAACAAGCAGCTGTAAATGCAAAAGGTGAACTTGTAATCCTCGAGAGGCAGTTTTCAGCAATTCCTAAGAAAAATCAAATGCAACCCATTTCCATTAAAGTCCTCCTGTATTTACTATTAAATCTAGCTTTTGACAGCATGCCACTTAATAAACATTTAATGCAGTGAGTACTTACTGCTGTGGGTTTTTAATCCCATGTGATTTTCCTGTGGATGCCAAGGAGTGCCCTGGATGTCTGTCTTCTGCAAATCCAGGAGCATGTATGTGTGTGTGTCAGAGAGAGAGAGGGAGAGTATATGAGTGAGAAAGAGGGTGATGCGCATTTACAAGCTAAGTGGAGATCTCTGTTTTTAAATAGTCTTCACTACTAGGTCGTGACAGATTTGTGTATAAGCTTTTATCCCCATTGGCTACCCTGGGTGTTACGTTGCTCTTTGTGTGTTTTTTAGTGATAGTAATTAGTTCTAGAATATCCTTTCAAAAATACCCCTCTCCTTCCAGCGCATCTATAATTGCCCCTCACCGCTTAAAATCAATTTACTTTCATTAACATGAGCCTGCACAGTATCTAATCCCAGATTCACTTTGCCAGAGCCCCTAGAGTGTCCAAAATTACTACCTGTAATTTTGTTGTTATTATGTGACTGTAAAATAGAATTTTAATCACATGCCGAAGGCAAATAAATGTTTATGCCACTAGAGGGTCTCAGCTATGTATCTGTGAATGAAGCTAGGATTAGAAATGTGCATTTAGCTCGCAGCACAAAGAATCTTATTTTACTTAAATTTATTTTCCACTGCTGCTACAATGTTTGCTCACCCACTATGACTATTTTCAGTAGGATTTACACACCTTTAAGAGAAAACAAACACATGTGAGCATCTCAAAGACAATATTAGCCTCCAGATAGGTTAGATGTAAGGTTTACCTACAGAGAACAACAGCAGACTGCTACTAATATTGCAGCTTCCTAAAAATACTTGGGGTGTTTCTTCATTCCTGCTTTAGACTTTTTAACCTTTTCTATACCAGACAAAAAGTGCTAACCAGTCTGTAAAACAATCTATAGTCGTTTTGCTTGGTTCACACATTAGAAAGCAAAAAAACAAGGATAAATTCTAACAGAACATTTAATTAGACATCCCCATCCAGCTCTTGTCTATTGTTCTAATTCTCCTTTAACTCTTAATTTCAACTTAGGACCAGGACCCCATCTTGTGAAAAACAGTAAAAATCCACTGCATCCACTTGTACCAGCTAGAGAAACTAAAAAACCCCATGGAGCAGCCTAACTTCTGAATGCCTCAGAGCAGACAGTATTGTTAGGTTCTGCAAGACACTCAGGGGATTTAGACACAATTTTAGATGACAGCTTATGTCCTAGTCAGCTAGACTAAGGAGATATTAACCTATTATTTACTAGGAGGCTATGGGCAGAACCATATCCTTTTGATCTGATGTCATTTGACATAAACCAGAAGTTTAAACAGACATAATTGTTGTCCTACTCCTTTCCCTAATCTTAAAACAGAAGCTAATCTTGATCTGATCAGACACATTCTGCTTGTGAAGGATGGGAAATCCAGGATGGCAAGTGCTGGCTCTGTGTTGCTTTACCCAGGGTTAGATTACGCCATGGATTGGAGTATGGCTGTAATTCCAGCCTGAGGGGAGAATGAGTGTGTAGCCCCATTGCTCAGGAGTGTCATCCTTCACTTCATGCCTTTAGTCACCTACCCACCACCCAGACTAAAAACGGGATGTTATAGCCCACTGCAGAGTGCAGTCTCTCCTCTCTGAGCTGCATGGGACCTAGGGGAATAGGATACCTGTTTATCTCTACATACCCAAATCCAGAATAGGAGATGGATCTGAAGGCAGGGGTTGCAAAGAGGCAAGGAAATAGGAAATCCCTGCTGCTGTCACCAGCCAGTGCAACCACAGTGCATGCTACAAAATTCCTAAACCCCATAAACTCAATTTCTCCATTTAATGTAGGAAAAAAGCATGACCTGATTTAAAGTAGGATTGCAGTAAGCTGTGTACATGGCCTCTAGTAGAAGCCAAAACACAAAAAAATGGAGGGGGACATATATAAAGGACCTTCATACTGCTCACATTCTACTGGAATGACAAGGCTTGTGTGAGGAAAGAAGCCTCACAATAATATCATTGCAAACAAAATAATTGAAAATATCATTTTTAACTAAGTGAATTTTTTGTTTCACTCCCAAGAGCTGAAGACTAGGTCCCATAAATATCCTCATTGTATTTCTATGAGAAAAAAGTTTATTCTTCACTATGAGAGAAAAATCAAATGCAGTATCATCTCAAGAAGCCTTCAAGGTCACCTTAAGGCTCAGTTCGCAAAACCAACTTTATATATTATTTTATTTCAAGCTTTACCAGGCAATCTTCTTGCATTTTCCCTTGCCTTTAAATTTATTTTCTTCACCTGTGAAACCAGTCACTGGCATACCTTCTGTTTGAAGGCTCCCACCTATTTCTCTTAGTGATTTTCTGTTTGTTTTGGCTTCAGGCAGAAAATGTCTTCAGTTCAGCTGTATACCACAGCCAAGGTCAGGAAAGATAATATTTAATAGGGGCTTGAATAGAAAAATATTCCAACAATTTATCCCAAGGAAATAATCTTTTCTCCTTCTAAAACTGCAAATATTAATTTTGTTTAGAATTTCCTAGGCTGCCTGACAGAGTCCTTTCTGAACAGACTACAAGTCCTTTTCACATGCAGAATTTCCTCATTAAAGGAGAAAAGGTCACAGAAACTGAATTACTGTCATATTGGAACTATTTTGACATTCCAAGCGTATAAGGGTGTCACACACAGGAATGATGATGAGTGTGTGGTTGAAAACCTCGTCTTGAGCCAACAGAGAATGTTATATTTAGAGCCAGTCCAACACTTCACAGAAATGTTTCACAGCTGAGCTTTCATAATCTCTTAGGCTAACCTGTCCACAGAAACTCTGAATATAAACATTGGGAGTTGTTTTTAAGCTTTACAGACAAAAACATGTTCTTCTGTCATTAAAGTCTCACCACTTCAGCTGTTAGTTTTCCACATTCCTATTTATTAGTCCTGGTTTATTTGTTTTTGGTTTTGTTTTTGATTTTTTTTGTTTGGGTTTTTTTTTGGTGATTTTTTTGTTTGTTTGGTTGGTTGGTTTTTTGTTTGTTTTTTATAAACCACAACTTTTTTTCCATCATAGAGCTACTTTAAAAATTCTTTCACATTCTTCCAGGAATGTTCTGTGCAGAACAGACCAGATAGTTCTTGCAGAGCCTATAATAAAAAAAGATTATTTGCATATTTTGAATGATGTCAGGCTGGTGGTTCCTTTACCAAATTCTTCTTTTGGCCAGACAGGGAACAAGATCTTTTTTCACACAACAATTTCAAGTCAGGACTGCTTGTCCTTCCCCCATTTAAGCATATAAATGCATCCTGTCTGTCCCTGCTGTGGGCTGAGGCAGCACAGTCCCTAAACTTTAAGAACCATGTTTACAGCTAAGGGGGGATTTTTTGTTTGGACCTTTGGGTTTGGGTTTTTTTGTTGGGTGGGAGTTTTTTGGTTGTTGCTGGCCCTTTTCTCAAATTCAAGGCATCAAACTTTGATAAACACAGAATTTAGATTAAAAGAATTCACTATAAATGAAAGAGCACATAAAGTGGAGGTCCTGTAGTCTTGTGGCAGTTTTATAGGTGTTAGACTGGATTTAAGGACAGAAGAAAACACATGAGAGAGAGCTGACAGAACAGGATACCAAAGGAAGCTTTTGTGAAGTTAACTTTCCATCTATGTTGTTAAAATTATTTTCTCCATATAGAACAGGTAGCAGTTCTCAGTTTGGGTTTGTGTAACTTCTGAGAAACTATTATCTATACCAGAGGAAATATCCTAAGAGCAGTGAGACAGGCAGAGAACAGCAGCATCTGTGAAGAAATTGGACCAGAATACAGCAACTGTTTGTACTACTCAAGAACCTTTTTAAGACTGACCAGCCTTGGTAGCTCTTTTCATTTTACCCCATTAGCACAAAAAGCAGGACTGCACCCAGTGAATTTGGGAGAAACACCAAGTTTGAAATCAGAGATGACGTGGCAGGTGACTGCACAATTAAGCAGTGAAAGTTTGAAAACCTGAGGGAGAATAGAAGGAAAACTTGACATAAAAGACAAAATCAAGGTCACCATAATAAGAATTTCCACTGTGGCTTAGGACAAAGCAAATTGTGACGTGGGTCTATAGAAAGGAGCAGGCAGTGCATTTGAAATGCAAACAAAAGAAAATCTACTGCTCTGTGAGAGTTCTCAGGCTGAATTTGCCTCTACCTTCTTACAACCTCTGGACAATTTTCTTGCTATAAGTGTCTATTCACTAGAGCTGAACTGCATTGTATTCTGTAAAAGCACTGGGGAGGATGGTAAACTCCAGGGCAGGAAAACACATATTTAGAGAAAGGAACAACACTAATGAAAACAAATGCACTTAGGACAAATTTAGGATGGAAAGTAGAACACTTCTAGGTTGGAGGGCAACAAATTGCCCCTCATGATTGCTTGCCCTTTGAACAACCAGTGTTTCACGGGGGATAAAAACTTCCATATGGACTGATTTCTTGCATGGGGCGTGGATTTCAGGAGGTTCCTTTCCATCCTTCCTCAATACAGGCTTTGGGCTGTACTCACTCCTACTTGAAAATAACTCCACTATCACCTTTTTCAGCAATATTCCCATTGATAATGGGAAGATAGAATTCAAAAGATAGAATTAAAATTTATATACCTGCACACCCACACACATGGGCACAGCTCACACTAAATCTTAGTATGTGTCTAGTATTCTTTGTCATTTTTCAATGGGGAGATTGTTGCAGTAGTGCCTGTGAAGATCTACTAGAACTGCACTTAAATATTATCCAGACAAACTTTTCCTGTTGCTGGTCTTGACACCTGCTCAGAGCAGATGATTTACAAAGCAGGGAGAAAGGCAAGTCAGCGCAGTCACTCTGTAAAATCATTTCAGCCACAAGGCACTTCAGTCAGTACAATCACTAATTCTTCTTTCCCTGATCTGCCTTCCTGCAAAATTGCTGCTGAGAGACTTGATACAAGCAGCCCTGATTCCCCCACATCCCCACCCCCTTAATATTTTCTTTCTCAGCCAAACCTACACAGGAATGAATGACCAAGAAAAAGCTGATATTTTTTTTTTTAATATTGAGTTTTAGTGTGTAGTTATGAGGGATATTTTTGTTTCTGTGTGTGTGCTGTTGTTTCTGGGGGGGAGGCGGTCAGTATTTTTTTAATTTCTAAGTAAGCACGGGAGACATAGGTTGAACATTAGGATGAGTAAAGAGGCATTTGTGTTTAATATGTTGCTTGAGCATACTAAAGTACAATTTTGCTGAAATATAGGGTCCGGCTAACAAGTCTGGCCATCTCCAAGTTGACTGGAGAGACAGCAATAGAATTTCAGATTTTTGTTACAGATTCTTCCGTAAACCGTAGGAGACAGCTGCTGTATTCAGCATTCCCATGGACCGGACTAGGAAGCAAATAAAGATACAAATCCCTGGGGCAAACTCTTTAGAAATATCAGAGCTAGAAGTTTTCTTCTTCATCTATTACTATCATTTTAGGCAATACTGCTGACACATTGTGGTAAAACGCGCTTATTTGTTTTTATAGCTTAATCAGAACTCACCTGGGAAAAGATATCTGAATGCCTCTGATCTAAAGATTGTTATAAGAAAGGATAAAAATGGAAAAGTATGCAGGCAGATTTGCATACCCATCAGATCCAACAATTCCTACCACACCAGAAAAATTGGCACTTCTCCTCTGCTCACAGGTCCTGAAGGAATGCAAAGTGCAACACAAATATTTGTCCCAAGCCAGAGCCAACTGTGGGAATTGGCTGCCACAAATACCAGAAGACTGAGTGCTGAGCCCTGGAGACATTTTGTGTTCCAGCTGTTCCCTGTAGCCCTGAACAGCTGGGAGGCAGGGGCCCGGCGCATGCCAGGTCCTGCAGGCAGTTTAGCCTGGGGCAGCAGACGGATGCCAAGAAAACCCAACAGCTGAGGCCTGACAGGATAAAATGCTGCCCTGCCCATGACACTGCTCTGTAGCACGGCATTAAAACTCTGCAGCACCGTGGGTGTGAGTGAAGAGGGATATGAGCACCTTCCAGGAGGCTTCCCGATGCCTGCAGCACCAGGGACAGCGTCACCTTCAGCACCAGGGACAGCGTCACCTTCAGCACCAGGGACAGTGTCACCTTCGGCACCAGGGACAGCGTCACCTTCGGCAGCAGGGACAGCCATCCTTTCGGCACCAAGGACAGCGATCCCTTCAGCAGCAGGGACAGCGATCCCTTCGGCACCAGGGACAGCAGCACCTTCAGCACCAAGGACAGCGATCCTTGAGCACCAGGGACAGCCATCCCTTCAGCACCAGGGACAGTGATCCCTTCGGCACCAGGGACAGCGATCCTTGAGCACCAGGGACAGCGATCCCTCCGGCACCAAGGACAGCGATCCCTTCAGCATCAGGGATAGCGATCCTTGAGCACCAAGGACAGCGATCCCTTCAGCATCAGGGACTGCGATCCCTTCAGCACCACGGACAGCGCTTTGGCAGCACGGACGTCCCCTGCCAGGCAACCGCGGAGCCACAGCTTCACCCCAGGATGGGCTTGTGTCCCCCTCCAGTGACAGGGCAGGACAGGCCAGAGCGCCCCTGAAAAACAGAGGCAGGGCTCTCAAAGCCACCCCTGTATTTGGGGATTCTCTCACCAACTACAAAGTGTACTTTTCCCATCGAAATCCTCTATGTGGAATCCATGAGAAAATGTCAGACCAGAAGTTGTACTGCACTCTGCCCCCAGAGGGGATCTCTCCTCAAGAACTAAAGAAGGGGAAAAGCATTTCCTGTTTCCTTACTGTCATTCTTTATGCACAGCAACCAAGCCCCACACAGCCATTGGCTCACTTCCACCTGATGAGATAGCAGGAAAACCAGAGGAGTAAAGTGAGAAAACTCATGGGTTGAGACAACGACAGTTTAATATCTAAAGTGAAAGGTGAACAAATAACAAGAAATTCATTCACTGCGTGCCATAGGCAGGCAGATGTTCAGTCATCTCCAGGAAAGCTGGGCTCCATCACATTCAGTGGCCACCTGGAAAGACCAATGCCATCACTTCAAACACCCCCCCACTTCTTTCTTTCCCCACCTTTACATGCTGAGCATGACACCATATAATAGGAAACACCCCTGTGGAGAGTTGGGTCAGATGTTCCAGATGTTCCCCAACTCCTTGTGAAGCCCCAGCCCCCTGACTGGTGGAGTGGGGTGAGGAGCAGAAAAGGCTTTGACTCTGTGCAGCTCAGTAGTAAGAAAACCCCCTCATTTTATCAACACTCATTCCAGCTCAAATCCAATACACAGCCCCCTATCAGCCACTGTGAAGAAAATCAACTCTATCCCAGCAAAACCCAGTACACTGCACTATCCCAAAGTTCCCATTTGCCCTGGTGATGGGTAAAGGACAGAAGAGATCAACAGCTACCTGATGTTTTTTAGCAACCTTGTTGCTATAAGTAAACTTTCTGATTTCATGGAACAATGAGTTCAATTAATATCTGGCAAACAGAAAGGAAAAAAACCCAGAGGACCAACATCATTCCAGCTGTCCATAGTTGTTTATATAAAGTAATAAAATCCAACTTCCATTTAATTAGCTATCCCACCAGCAACAATCTGCCTGGGAGCTTTAAAAGCTCTTAATACTAAAGGTTTGTCTGGAGGACTGTCATCTAGTTTGATTATAGTTTGCATAATAACATTATGTAGAGATAAGAACACTATTTAGAACTGAGTTGTTCTGCTCTCTCATGCAAATTTCTGTTTGAAGAAAAAAAAATTGGAGAAAGAGGATAAGAGAGAATGGATTTTATAACCTACACTATCAGAATAAAATGAAATTAACAGAACTTCTAATGAAACCTTATGCATGTTTTCAGTACAGTTACATTAATAATAAGAAGGAGGCATTTTAAAAAATAAAATAAAACTTTTTATAGCATCTTCACAGCCAGGCTGGTTTATGATCATCTCCTCTCAAAATATATAGATCTATATTGGCTCTCAGGACTGTTCCCTCACTGTGCGTGTGTGTGTGTGTGTGTGTGTGTGTCTGTGTGTGTGCATTGATCCCTTCTGTCTACACTTCAACACCTGAGTTTATTCTCTTTCTTTGTCTGCATTTCTCTTCCATAGTAGAGTTTGTTTATTTTTCTCTGCTCACAGTAGCCATTAAAGGCATCTACTGTCAGATGAGTAAAGTAAGTTAAAAAGGATAAATGTGGAAGAAATTAGAGGAACATAGAAGATGAATGATCACTCCATGATGAATCCTACTTCCAAGACTGACATACCACTTCTGCTGTTTATTCTTCCATGTTATTCTGATATATGCAGCCGGTTAAAAATGGCAATATTACTGACCAAAGATTCTCTTCCTGTGAAAATCAATGTAAATTTTGCTGCAGATTTCAACATTTCCCAGTTTCTCCCCTGCCCTTTTCTTTAATATATTAGCTTTAGAATGTTTTTCTCCAGCTCTGTCAGCTTCCCCCATCTTTTTATCTAATGCAAGAAGTTTGAAACCACAAAGACCATCTTCTTTCATTTACTGTGACTCCTTCTGCTCACCTCTGTCAGCCCCTCCTTTGGATACTCTCCCACTCTTCAATGAGTCTTACCAAGAAGGAATCCAGTCTCACCTGCAGAATTCCTAGCTCATGCTTGTAAGACCCATTATTCCCCATGGATATTCTCCCACTACCTGACTGTTCTTTGATTAAAAGTTAAATCCCATATTACCTTTCCCTTAACGTTAGTCTTATATAATTGGTTTTGTTTATTTTGTGACAGTATTTGTGATGGGAGAATTTTCTAATCCATGGGCTTTGTCAAGCACATGAGCAGCACTAAGAGTCACAGGTTAGCTCTAATTTTTTGAGCTTGTTTCAACTGAATGCACTAGTTGAATTCCCATCAATTAGAAGACTTCAACATGCAGTTGCTACTATAAATACCTATCCAATAATGTATCCATTTTTACACAGGTATTTTTATTCCAAACAACACATTTGTTTTATTTTGCAAGATCTCTAAGTGTCTGTTATCCATGGTCACACTTCAGGGCTGGATATGACCACCCTCTGATGATGATTAATTATAGTGAAATCATACTTATCAAACAAAGCAGGCAGGAGCCTTAACCTGGAAATATTTTTGCTAAAAGCTTGCAGTTAAGCATGTAATCTCAAAATAACTAATGGATGAGAGCTTGGCTGAAATCGGTGAGGTCCAGCATGCCCCAGCTGTTTAGAACTCTTACATCACTTTACATATATTTTATTTTATCATGGCAGCAAAATAAATCTTTACTATTAAGCAACATAAATGTTGTTCCAGATATTTCATTCCCAGTAGCATTGAATCATGAGACCCATATCCTAATTAGAGTAATCTAAAAAGGCTCCATAGAAGTGATACATGTTGTATAGGACCCATTTATTATTTTAACCCTATTGCTCAAGCAGTTCTCCAGGTGTTCAGAGAGACTTGCAATTGAACAAGGCAAGACCTGCCTGGACAGAAGACAACTTAATCACTGCAAAAGTAACAAGCCCAGAAGCTCACAGCATTTTAAACATGGTAATGAACAGGTCTTTCACACACCAAGCAAAGATCACTGTCAAGTCCGTACCAGGGAGGATGAAACTGAGACTGGGTAATTTTTACCCCGGAGCAGGATAGATTCCTGGTAGAACTGACAAGGGAATCCAGATCTGCTGATATCTTGTGTAGGCAAGCCACCTTTCCCTACCACTATGCGAGGTGTCATCACTCAAACAAGAGAAGAATTCCTAATTAACCATTCTCCCTTTCCCTTATTTCTTTTCCAACATTCTAAAGCCAGATTTGAGCAGATGAAATCAAAATACACAACTCTAGGCAACAAACTACTCCAAAGCCTCTACTGAAGATGGTACAATATTGCACTTTCAAAAAGGCCAAAACTCTTTTCTATATTAGTAATGGTTCCTATTTTTGTTCTAGTAGGAAAAAGAGCTTTTAAGCCTGGTTGGGGTTTTACTCAGCAAAAGTGTTATACAATATTCTGTCTAATAGAAAATGAAGCAGGAAAGAAGCCCCACTGAATTCTTGCCTCTCGATTACTCTTTCTGAGCACTGAAATATTATTTGTATTCCTTTAAAAGCTTGGAGAGAAGTGTACCTCAAAAACAGTAAAGGAAGCATTGTTGATGTTATATAAGATGTACATTTAATAGCTCAGAAGGACTGAAGTACCTGTATTTATTTAAGCTTTTCTTTTTTTGTTGTTGTTCCCATTGAGTATTTTATTTGCAAAATACCTGGGAGCTTCTAGAATATCCAGGAAAACAAATGCCATCAAATGGTAATTTTTTTCATTCTGTTGAATCCTGAAGAAGCAGCAGCAGTTTGATTCCATGTCAAAGGAAGTGAAACACTCTGAGGAGTTGTGGGATGACACTGCATTGACACAGGGGTTTTTTGCAAGGCCATGGGTCACAACCTCTGAAACAGAGTGGAAGGGCTACTCCTTGCAGCCACATCTCAAGCCAGAAGAAATCAGAAGAGGTAGTGAACCAGTAGATCAGTGCTCACACCAGCTGTTCCTGGTGTGCAGATAGCATTTTTCAGGGTAGAGTTTATAAAAATCTCAACCTTTGTTCTAATTTATAGTGAAAAATTAAGAGCTTTGAATTTATTCCTAAACCATCTTTTCTCCAGTTGCCCTGAAGCATGTTACCCCACAAAGCTCCAGTGAAGTCAGTAGCTCAGAGGAATGTGTTTCAAATCTCATTTGTATCACTGAGAGAATGGAACTGCCATGAGCCTGGGGTATGAATACCTGGGGTGTATTCCTCAGTCAATAACTTTCTGCATCTCAGACTCAAGATCCTGTTTTAATCTTGAAAACTCCATCTTTGCCACTGGTGCAATAATAATCCCCCTGCATTCTGGCTTTAAATATTCAAGGCTGTAATTCCCCTTCACATGACCTCTGAACCAAACCTACATAGCCCTGAGTTCACACCTCACTTCATGACAGAAAGTTTTAGCAAATTGTGATGAAACCTCAATAGCTGAAAGCAAGACAAAGGCATCTTTTAATCGTCAAATTAGCTGGAGGGAAGAGCTGGAACTGCTTTCAGTTAGGAAAGAAGGGGAAATCATTAAAGGAAATCATCCCCTTTTCTTTCTCCAAGTAATTAGAAGAACCATCTGTATGTTCATTTCACTACAGTGAAGGGTGTGGATTAGCATTTCAGAGAGATTTGAGTTCAACCAGCAATACTTTGATGTGTTAAAGTGAATGATGGTAAAATTTCTAAGGCTTTCAATTTTATACAAGTTTAAAAGGGTACACATGTCACTTTCCAGTCACTCTTTTCAAATGACTATTCAGCAGAGCCAAATTTACATTCAGAGAATTTCTGTTTTATCTCCAAAAGCATATTTAAAAAATAATGTGTTCCCATTAAAATAAATGCATTGTTTACAGAATGCCCAGCAATAACACTGTGGATCTGTAGACTATGCAGCACACACTGCCAGAATGAAATTAAAATTGTACAAAAGGCTGATAAAAAGAATCCAGATGTAAATAAGCTAAATAAACTTTTTAGTTATGACTGATTTCACTCAATAGGAAAAGTAACCTTTCAAAAATTTCTTTGGTGATTTACAAAGGTATAGCAAAATTTCAGGCACATAGTCATAAATAACTAAAGTACACTGAAAAGTGAAAATGAAAAAATACTACAGGCCTAGTTTCACATATATAAAATAACAATCTCTAGTGTGGGACCCGCTCTGGTTAATCTGGAGACAAATCTTTCCCATTATTAGTTCTCCAAGTACTACAGAAATCTGCACTTGACCTGAGGCAGAATGGAAATTATGAGATAACATAATAGACCCTACAGACCTCATAGATAAAAGGCCATGGGTTGTCTAAATCATTCAATCAAGACCTCTCCATATTTGAAATTAAGTCCTATGGATAAGTGAAGCTTAATTCAGTTTTCCCAAAATCCTTTGTCACCATCCAGTTCTCTCAATATACTTGTTCAGGTCATTACACAAACTCCTGCCTGTTCGTTTACCAAGAAATGGTAAACTTCAGCTGAAGCAAGGTTAGAATTGCCCTCCAAGAGCCCAAGTCTTTCCTCATCATCCATCATAATAACTAAAAAGTTGACTGAAAGTGAAAAATGCACATCTAAATAAAAAGAGCTTTGAGACTTGGCCACATCTTTAAATTTCCCAGACACATCAAGAAAATAGCATCTTTTCTCTTGAAGCAAAATTAAATTTCCAAGTAAAACCACAGTACTCTAGATCTGGGCATTGCAAAACGCTAACAGCTCTCACCATTTCTTGCAGAAATAATTAGGGAGAGGTCTCAAACCCCCATTAGAAATCTCTGCAATACTTTTGCTCCCTAAATGAAAACAGAATATGGAGGATGTTTGTCCAGATGGCAGCAGTTCAAAACACGAAGAATGACAAGGGAAGAAAGAAGTAGTTTATTTTGCTGCATTAATTTTGTAAAAGAGCTGATGTCATGGTGTCATTTTACCACCATGTCGATGAGTCTTGTTCTTGAGGTCTACAGGCCAAGAATTTTACCAAGAAAATATTAAAGTGAGGTGGCTATTGATTCATTCCATTTCAGTTAAATGGTACATTGTGGCATATCAACCCAATTGAATTTGAGCACACACATATTCCCAAAGCGAAATTATAATCTGTGATGCCTCTCAGTGTTCATGAGTCATAATAAGAGAGTTTTCTGCTAAAATAAATGTCAACTAAAACACTATGATTTTCTGTGGCAGAGCTTCACAAGGACTGAATTTATTCCAGTGAGATATATCTCGCTGGGGTCTGTCAAATGTGACACTGAGAGAAGGTAGTTAAAAAGCTGCAAAATTCATCTATTAAAGGGTTTGGAACCCAAATTCATCAGTCTCTTATCAAATGGGTTTTTGTTAGTTCTGGGGTTTTTAGCTATTCTGTTAAAAGCAATTTCTTTAAAACATAATATGTTTCAGGATGATATTCTCTGATTAACACGCTTGATTAGATTACTAAGACACTCTTTAACCCCCTTTTTACTGTACAGCATATAACTTCAATTTCAAAAGGGCCAAGAAAGTCAGATCTGAATGAGCAGATTATAATAATTTAGTGTAGCCACATTGCCTGCCCACACAAAACACCCCATTACCAATGGAGCAGTTTCCTTTCTGTCCCATTTCTCTCTGAAGTTAATGCTGCTTGACTACAATGAATCACAGTAGACAGTGCCCCATTATCAACACAAGTAGTCTATAATTCATAATAAAGCAATTTTTGACCCACTTGAAATGCTTTTTGCACTTAGTTATTCTTTTCTTTTTCCACATCCAACATGAGTTGCCTCTATCCGGTCCAGCAGCTTAGTTGCTGTACACAGACTTATTTCACATCACTGAAATTCACGGTGCTCAAAGGCTGCCAGAATTCTGCAGAAGCAGTGAGGAAGAAGCACAATTAGCAAAGAGATCACAGGAGCAGCTGAAAAACATGCCTTATGTCACTGGGGCTGGAAGGAGACCTCCATGAGCACTTGCTCATTTGTTAAACCTGAAAGGGGAACAAAGCTCTGGGAGCCTGAAATGCAAAGGCTGGGATAGCTCCACGTCCTTGCCATGGGGAAAGGCACTTGTAAGCTGGGGGAAAAGAAAGAGTTAGCCCTCTGTACGGCTCGTGAGGGAAGGCTCAAGCTGCTTGTAGGGTGTTTTTGACACCAGGCAGACACAATGTTCTGCACTGTCCCCACACATGATGAGGTGTTTGGAGTCTTCCTTTTTAGTGATCTTCTGTCACTTAAACAACTTAGGGTCCTCATTATCCAAGAAATCTAGTAAGTTGTTCCATAAAAAACGGAATTACAGAATCCTGTTCACACAGATAGATATCTTGGATTTCTCACACCACAGCAGCTGTCTCAAAACTCATGTCCTTTATGACCTCACCACCTTGTTCTTGGCTCCCCATTAAAACCACCAGATGGTGAGGACTTGCTGGCATTGGGAATCTCTCATAGTAAATATTAGTGATGGAGACAAAAAGGCACTGAATAACAAACACTTCTGTGGAACTCATTTGTTAACCAGATGTTTGCCGTGTTTTCTAATCCCAAAGTAACATAATCTGTCACAGGAACAGTGAGACTCCAACACACGAACAACCCCAACACACTAACAGCTGCTGAATTTAACAAGTCAATAAAAGTTTGGTGTTGAAAGTTTGATACTTCTGCCAAAAATTATGATGCCTTATTATTTTGTACAGATATATATGTATACACAGTTGCTGCACATATAGAGTTATAATACCTACACACTATGAAAAGAGGACAAAAAAATACTAGTAGCTAAAGAATAAGTGACATAGATAATTTAGGGTGGCAAAGAAGCACAGTGATGAGCCAAAAAAAGTCTGTACGAAGGAACATGAAGAATAATGCAGCTAATGGAATAGACAAATTATTATTATTCATATGCCATATATAAGGCATGACTCACACATGCTTTCAATACTTTCATAATTTGAGCTCATGTCTCATTAGGAATATGATTCAGTTATATAAATGAGACTTCAAAGATTTTAATATGGGAGGAGAGAAATAGTCCCAGAACAGCAGGTTGAAGAGGCAAATGGTGACTGTTGAATGAGGTGTGGCAAGGTAATGACAAGCCAACATTGACCAAACCTTCCTGTTCTTTCTCCTTTAATAATGTTGTGATTCCATTTAATAACGTTGTGATTTTTGGAGTCACAAGCTAAGTCAGTGATTAAATTAATTTAAATTTTGTAATAGAAGAATTGCAGCACTAGGTTAGTATATCTACTCCAGCAGCCTATCTCTGGTAGTGGTTTTTGGCAGAAGAAAAAAGGGAAGAGAAACAGGATATGTTGATGCCTTCCCTGTGAAAACCTTCCAGCAATCAACATTCCAGGTTCCTCTAAGGTAATGGTTTAATCCAGAAAGATTTGTTCGATGGGGGTTTCTCCCACAGATTTATTTGGGTTTTATTCATCCTTATTGAAAGCAAACTACTAAAAACATGTCACATTTTCACATTGAAACTGTGAGTTTTAAGCTGACCACCTGATTGATAATTTTATGGTTTGCTTCCTAGTTTCTGCTTCCTCAAGTTCTACCACAGAGTTTGCTTGCTACACTGAACCCATAAAGTTGTCCATAAATAGGCTTAAAATCAAAGCCATGCAATCAAACATGGCTCTTTTTTGGCAGTCATCTTGTCTGAATTCCTGTCTTCTTTCAGCCATAGAAAAAGCCAAAAAAAATTAAATTATCCTTGAGTACTGCTAAAGATGCAGCTTGAACTTCCCAACAGGACAGTATAGACCTACATAGCAGACATTTCTGCAGAATTGGAATAAAATAATGTTTTGATGTTGAAAATTGATCAGCATAACAGATATTATGTGAAATACAGATATCTAGTAATTAAATTTTAGCAAGTTTTGTTTCTCCCTCCCTTCCTCAGCAGTTTTCTCCTGCCTTCATTAGTTAATTTGTTCTGCCTGAAGCAGTAAGCTTGTGATGCTTTAGAAAAAACAGAAAACCAGTAACTCAAGAGACCCTAAGAAGCTTTGATGATTTTTTCACTCATGCCAACCTACAAATCTTGCCTTTTTTTGCTTTGAAAATTCTTGCTATAAATTCCTGTAGGAGTCTCAGCCTCTGCTGCTGGGGTCCTTTCAGGTGAACTTCTCGTAAATGCTTTTGGTCTCAGGTTGTTGTAGAGAATTCTCCAAAGCAGCTGAATGTCAAGGAATAAACACATTAACCAGAGAGTCAGAGCTTCTCCAAATCATTAATATACAAAAGATGTGAATAAGTTCAGCATTTTTGACTTGTAATTTCACTTTCTCTGCAAAAACCAGTAGAAGGTAGCCCTGAAACCATGTTGAGCTGGACAGTTACTCACCAATGTTAGCACTGCAATAATTTACCATGAGTCTCATCCAAAATCCATGACAGTGTTCATTTCTTCATGAAATGATCACTTATCATTTGTCCTCCAGTAACTTTATTAAGTCATGGTTTAATAATTAAGAGTATCTTGCATCTATTATTCATCTTAAAAAGATCAGATGCTAAATCTCAGATGAAAAGAAACTTAATATTTTTGAAAACTCCAGACATATGATCTGGAAACAATATTGATTTAGTTAGCTTGGTTAGTGCTAATAGCAATAAATACTACTGGGGAAACACAAAACAGGTTTAAAAATTTTCTCCCTTCTCCAAGTAATAAACTGCATCATTGATCTTTTTGTTCAAGTGCTATCTACATGAGATTCACACATTTCCCAGCAGAGACACTGCTTTCAAATTAGGCAATTTATTGGAATTTAAACTAATTTGTAATTTAAAACTATTATTAACAGCATTAGGATTATTTTATTTACTGGATGACTGGAAAGCTAATATCACAACAATGAGTTTCTCAGCTTAAACTGTTTCCAGAATAATAATCATGCTGTAAAAGCCTGAATATAACTGTCTTAAAATATGTGTTAGTAAAATTTACAGCTCCAGACAGAGGTACATTCTCCAACACCTCTTTTGTGATCTCAGTCTATTAAAACATCAGATTGAGGCCAGTGGAGATAGCAGCATTAGGAGTCAGAAATTCCTGTGTTGTCCTTATTATACCTTTGCTTGAACCTCAAGGGAGAAAGCTGTCTTTTAAATACACAGAGTGTTACAGGCACTTAACTCTGCAACCATTAATCACAGAATATTCTATTCTGAAGTACTAAAAGAACAAGGATTTATTAGTACTTTATTCTGAGGATGTACAGGAGTGACTTTGCTTGGGAAGCCAGTACTTCAGATCCTCTCATAAACCTACCCCAACAGCATGTGACCTTTCAGAAATGTGGGCTTTGCTAAAGGTTACGTATTCTGACCTTCCCAGACCTGTCAGTGGAGAGGAATTTCACTGACTCAGAGATTCAGTTCTTGAAAATCACTTTCCAGTTTTAGTTTCAATCCCCTTTCCAGCTCATAGTGACTACATGACAAGTGTATAGTTGAGGGAATAGTGGAATAATGTTTTATGTAGAAAGGGACTTAAAGATCACCTCATTCCAGCCCCCTGCCATGGGCAGGCACCAGGAACATCTTCCACCTGACCAGGCTGATCAGGGACACATCCAGCTTGGTGTCAAACATTCCCTTCCTTCAAAGCCTCCCAGCTCTGGTCCTGTGTTCAACTCTGTTAGAGGCAGGGGAGACTTTTCTTTCTTTTGATATTATGATCGTGTCCAGACCCAGATTTCCAAGAGCCTGTGCTGAGCTAACCATCCAACCTGTTGTAATGTCACAGCTGCCATTAGAGCTCAGAAGATTTTTTCCTTGGAAATGCAGAACTCCTCCAAATAGCAGATCCAGCTGATGTAGCTCCCAGTTACAGAAATATTCCTGTTCCTCAGATCACCTGCTGGAAGATTCTGGGCAGCTGTCCAGTGAGCTGAGTTGGGCAACTGGTCTCGTTCAAAAATAACAGTGTGAAAAACAAAATTATTAATAAGTAGGTTTGGTTCACAGGCTGTTCTCAAACCACTGCATCTCTGACTCACTCCAGAGTCCCAGGGGCTGGAGGTGGGCAGACCATGACCCTGACATCACCCCTTGTGCCCTTCTGATAGTGGCAGAAAACATGTGGGTGTTTGCAAAGCCACAAAAAGCCCAGGGTGCCCACAGTTCTGGTAGAGGTCCCCATACTGAAATTCAGAAGATTCTATTAACAGCTCACTGGCTCCCAGGAAGAGCTTGTTTAACCAGATTATTTTTCCCCACTGCCCACATTTCAGTGTTCACATATTTATCTTTTCCCTGCACGTATTCTATTGCTACCCAGTGGGTCCAGCTAATTTTTGCAACATCCCACATGCACACGTATTTTTCAGCAAGTGGCAGCCAGACCCACATGACTCATCCTCAGAAATTATCTTTTTCCACAAAGCTCCAACGGGTACAGAATTCCAGCCGTCTCCTAACAACCAGCGTTGCTGAGTCCCTCTGGTAAGTGGTTGCTTCAGTCATACATGTGGCAATTAGTGGTGATGGAGAAAGAGCCTTTTATGTACAATTCCCAGCTGTGAGCAGGGTGATTCTGGCTCTTGGCTGAGCTTATTGACACTCTGCTTGTTTCCCTCTCCACACATGGGAATGGAGAAGAGGGTGAGGGCTGTGTTAAAAGTTTGGCGCAGGCTCAATGCTGTTATCAGCAGAGATTCAGTGAGGCCACGGCAATATTCATCTGGTTCCACGTGACTAAATCACAGTATTGATAAATATGATCTTCTAAGCTTCCCAGAAGAAGCAGTCTGCAAAATAGAGGCAATACAGAACTACTACACCTGCAGGGAGTAAAACTCTGCTGGACTATGAGACAACGAAGAAACAGAAAAGCCTTTTTTGTGTATGCATGACACACAATGATTTCTAATTCTGCTAATTCTAATTCATCAGCACCCAGAAATAAGAGGAACTTTTAGGAAGGGTTTTCAGAGCCTTTTTTCAGACAACAAATATTTCTTTTTTCTCCAAGGTGTTGTCTACACCATGGCTGTGCAAGGCAGCAGGGACTGGTTGTAATTGCAGAGGGAGTGAATGATCAGCCATGCAGAGCTGCTGTTCTCCCACTGGTCACAGCCACACTGAGCAATGCTGGGCTCAGCACCAACCTGATCCTGCCCTCACTTTAGATCACACAAAGATGCCTTCACAAACGTTGGTGGGACAACCCAGAGTTTGCAGAGAATCAGCACAGAGCAGATATCAAAGGTCAAACAGCACTGTCCCACTGAAAAAGTCTTGTCCCATGAGGTAGGAATCAGATTTACCAGTATACTGCCTTGAACAATCAATAGAAATGTTTTGTACTACCTTGAACAATCAATAGAGAAATCCTTTGAAAGGTTTGATCTGAAGTTCAATGATTGCACTGGATGATTTAATTTTTTAATATTTTACACATTAGCCTCATCAGTTTTTCTTTTAAGCCCTGGCTGCCATGTGTAACAATCACCTTTAATGGGTATAATCAGGTATAAAAGGGATGTTCATTTCCACAAAAATAAGACTAAGTATTTAAAGTGTCCTTGAGTAAAATTAATAAAAATAGAGAAGTAAATAAAAAGAGGGAGTGAATTAGCTGAAAATCATTCGCACTTAAAAAATATAATCCTATTGATGTCCATAGAAATTAAATCAAATGGAGAACACTGAAATTAAAATTACCCTTTCATCTTCAAAAATTATTGGAAAGTAGCTAGACAAGGTGATTGTTATGGAAATGTAGATCCAATGCAATCACAAGGCCTGGGAGTATTTTCCAAGAAGGCATGTTAACTCTTTATTAACACTATCATTAACTCTTTCTAACACATTACACCTGCTTTGTCCAGAAGCCCCTGAGTCTGGATTTTCTAATCATCCCCATGTTCTTTGTCTTGAGCAGAAATATTTACAGTTATGAACATTCACACACAAATACATTTGATGTTTTTCATGAGTTACAAATGCAGTTGATGAAGAAATGGGTGTTAATATAAGCTTTTTTAAAGCATTTAATATACTGGAATATGGTAGCTGGATTAAAAAACAGAATATACACAAAAGCAATATATTGTAGAAAGTGAGCTCAAATGTAGATGACATATACTTGAGAGAGTAAGAGGTTATCACAGCACCTCTGGGGAAAGGTCAGTTCAGTTGTTTTACAAAATGTGCAGAAGTCACCAGGGATAAGTTTGTACCAGCAGAGCAGCAGCAGAGAATGAAGCAATGGATAGTACCCAGAGAGACAGAAAAGCAGATTCCCCTGCACACATTCCAGGCTTCCTCCAGCCTTGGTTAAGAAGATGAGGGCAGAAGTTGCCACAGATCCCGAATTACCACTTGTCAAATGCAAAACTGTCCTGTGGACCAGCTTTAACTTTGTGGTATGAATAAATAGCACTTGGAGGGAGCTGAGAGAGAGAGAGAGAGAGAGAGAATTGTATCCCAATCACCAAGCAAGGCTGTGTGCATGCACAGCTACCGCAGAGCAGCCAGAGCAGGCTCTGGTGGCTTCCAGCAGCTGCTAGAGGTCCACCAGGAGCTTCTGGGATCAAAGCAGAGGAATATCATGCCAAGGGAGAGGAATGTTTGGTGGCAAATGATCCAGCCTCAGCAGCAGCAGAGCCACAGCTCAGTTTAGTGGGCAGTTCTCGTGAGTCTTGTTGATGGATCCTTGACACCAAAGTTTTCCCAGCCCTGTCCACACCCTCTGTGTGGCCTCACTGCTCAGACCTAAACCATCCCATTTCTCCAGGTGCACAGTCAGCTCCCAAGGTAGCCTAGCCTTCCCAGAGTACCCATCTCTCTCAAATAACCAGGAAAACCCTGCTGCACCAGGCTGTTGGCTGTGCCTGCCCCACTCCTGCCATTTATATCACCATGGCTGGGTATTTGTGAGGCTATTTTCCCTTTCTCAGTTTCTCCATACCCTTTAAAAAGTGCCAGAAAACCAAATACTCGGCTGCTGCTTTTCCTAGAATTCACTGCTATCAGGAAAGACTCAAAGGACCTCAATATGAGTGCATGCAAGAGGAGGTTAAAAGGTGAAGTTGTTCTAATTCATGCAGACATGATGGGAACATCTGGTAATGAAGGGACTATTAATCAGCAAAAGGCATAAAGAGAGCTGAAGGGCAAAGCTGGAGCTGGATAAATGAAAGCTAAAAATAAAGCACAAAGCATCAACTATGAAGTTTATTGGGCATTGGAGAAATTTTCTGAGAATAAGGGTTTTTTGTTGCCCAAAGCCTTCCTAAAGGTTATAAAATTTAAGGGCTCGTTGACTTTCTAGAAGAAATTCTGCCCTTCACAAGGGTTTACAGGCTTTAAGTTATGATTGAGGCTGCTTGTGCCTTGCACAGCATCCAATTAGCCAGAGAAAGTTCCCCTCTCCTGAGGAAAATGCACTCCTATGGAAGTGAGGGGAGTATAAACTCGTGCATGCATTGAGTTAAACCTTGCATTGCTGTCTGATGCTCATGCCCTTCTTCCTTGCCTGGGATTTGATTGTGCATCTTGTCAAAGAATTTTTACTTCTATTTAGAGCCATGGGTAGAGATGTTCATGAGCCACGTGCTACATCCCTGGGTTACAAGCACACAAATTTCATATTGAGCCTGGAATAAAAGGATCTGTGACAACAAAGGCCCAGGAGTGAGATTAATTTAAACTACAGGGACAGCAGCTGAGCGCTTCCTAAACAAAACACTGCTGCTGGAATAAATTTTGACACGTTTAAAAGCTAGACAGAAGGAATTCAGGAACACTGAGTGTGTTCATTGTACTTGCTAAAAGCATGCCTCGCTCCTCATGCTATTTTAATCAGGCAGCAATACACAGAATTAAGACACACTTCTCCCACCAGATTGTCTCTTCTCCATGTGCCTCTGCTTCTGCTCCATCTGTAACTTTTCCCAGCATAAAGAGAAATTGCCACACAGCAGAGGAATCATGCAGATTTTATTTTAAGGTGAGGGAAGGCAAGAATTCTAGCTTCATATGAGATAAACAAGGGGCCTGCTCCCACACTGAGGGATAATCACGGAAATGCTTCTGCTGGTAACACCACACTGTGTATCTGACCTATACTTCAGTACAATTTTTTGTTAACAATGCAATGTACCTGAAACAGCAATGAAAATTGCACTAATTCAGTTTAGCACTCCAGTTTGGTTTTTGTTTTGTTTTGGCACCAGTTGTTAAAAAAGCATGTGGTTTTCCCTACCCATTGAATTTATTTCTTGAATGTCATCCCAGAGGGGAGTTAGACCTGTGTGAAAGCCTTAAATAGATCCATAGTTAGCCAGAAAACAAAGTTCTGTAACATAAAACATGTGCAATGTTTTTATTAGTGTTACAAAATAATTTTTGCTTTCTGCTATCACATACCTACTCAAATCCCGGCGCCTGAATCTTCCCAAAGGGTCCATGGCATACAGGAATACCCATTTCCAAAGCATGCCTTTGGCAGGGTAAGGAACAGCACTGAAGCCCCTTAAGCCCACAAAGTTGGTTCGAGTGCCTGCTCAAATCTCCTCAGCTGAAGCCGCAGCCCTGCACATTTTTGCTTTCCCAATGTTGGCAGCTGCCTCTTTGCAGCTCATGTGAGTGGTGTTGAGGTTCAATGCACTGCCATGCAGGATGGCTCTTCCTGCTCCCTCCATAAATACTCGGTTTGGAGGTAGGAAATAAAAAAAAAGTCTCCTAAAAACTTAGCCTAGGATGAACTTTATAAGGAAAAAAAAACCCAAACCAAAAGAAAGAAAAAGAAAAGGGAGGGGTTGGTAGGAGTAAAAAAAATGAATCTACAAAAATTTCATTCTAGACTGTGCCCATCTGTGGCAGCTTCAGCTTTTCATCCATCCATTTTTCATCCAAATATAACATAGCAGTATGAAAAGCCAAGGTTGCTTTTTGAGGAAAAAATCCCAGCTATGTGGACAACGTTGGAGTGAAGCTTTTGCAAAATGCTGAGGAAAGGCAGGTTTTTAACATTCCTTCTCCTTCTCTTCCCCTCTGGCAGAACCTGTTCCCTAAGTTCAATTGAAATTTGCAAGTAATTTCTCTCCTCCCCACGTTCTCAAGAAACCCTCCAACTTGGTGAATCTGCTACTCACAAAACAGACTTGAAAGTCTTAAAATGAATAGGAGTTGCTACTGTTCAGAGCTGAAATAATATAAACAGGCAGAAGTTGCAAAATGAAGGAAAATTGTTTTTCCTGTGGTCAGGTAATCACAGGAAAAAGGGGAGCATTTTTTTAACTAAAAGATGGGAGATTTAGATCAGATGTTGGTAAGAAATTCTTTACTCAGAGAATAGTGAGACACTGGGACAGGTTTCTAGGGAAACTGTGGATTCCTCATCCCTGGAAGTGTTCCAGACCAGACTGGATGGAGCTTGGAGCAAATTGGGATAGTAGAAGGTGTCCCTGCCCATGGAAAGGGCTGGAACAAGAGGACCTTTAAGATTCTGTGATGACTAGGATCTCCTCAGTGTAGTAGTCCAAATAAAAGCCCAACTGGTCTCCTGAAGGGATTTGAGTCCTCAGCCAGGGGTTTCCAACAGTGTTTTGTTAGATGGTCTCATGAAACAAAGGATTAAGGTGGAGCAAAGGCATCTGTAACACCAGAAAAGGGGTGATGGAGGGAAGTGGCTCCCTTGTCCTCACAGCTACACCTCCTCACCCTCCTGGCAACCTCCTGTCCAGACAATGGCCATCAGGTACACTCTGTGCCCATCCCTATAAATAGATCCATTGCCCATAAAGATTAAATCATGCTCATGCAGGAGCTGGGACACTGATGTTAATCTCCAAGTTCATGCTCCTCAATTAACTTTAATATTCCCTGGGGTTGTCATGCCTACAGACCCACGGCGCCGTTCTGATAATGACTCTGCTCCTCTGAGCAGCTCCATCCTCATGGGAACCAAACTCCAGGCCAGTCACTGCCTGCTGAGGTCAGCAGAGCTGGGCTGAGGCTCTCCTCTCCTGTGCATCTCTGTGCCTGCAACTCAGGGGCTGTACCCTCAGGCAGCTGCCAAGGGTTTCACTGGTGAGCAGATCCCTGCCATCATAAGCCCTCAGCTCACACAAGTCACTGCAAGCCTTTGAAAGGAAGAAGAAAATCACACCAGCAAGGTCAAGGATGTCTCTAGAGGATATGGAATAAATTACACCAACACTATGCCGTGTTAGAACAGCAAAAAAGCAAAGGGCATTTATTCTGTGACTCTGGTATTTATAGGCTCTGGATCATGATCAGGGATTGGAGATTAAGGTTACCACCTTACTAATCACACTGGTCAAGCCAAAGGTCCATCTAATGACATCTCTCAGAAGGAAAACAACTTATGCTTACAGAACATTCATGGGAAAGTAGACTACAACTATGAAAGCTACAATTTCAGGCCAACAAAGAAATGCCACACAGCCACCTTCAAAAAAAATGGTATTTTCAATCAATGAGCACTGTAAATTCTGAAATTAAATGGATTCATCCTGTCCAGGCTGCTGCTGTTCTCAGAAGGTGGCAATGCTGCACAGACCACACTGCATGACTAAAGCAGCAGCTGGGCTGCACTGGGGCTTGCAGTGCCCAATGCCAAGTGGCAAACACAAGCAGCAAAAAGCCCAGCTGTCCTCTAATTGTTGACTGATAGCTTTATTTCATGAAAGAGACTAAATCAAATTCTCTTCCAAGTCCAACTGACATGGCAAAGAGTGATCCTGGGGAGGGCTTTAGACTGCTAGAAAAGTACAAAGTGCTTATTGACATTTTTAGAGAAATGTTGCCAGAAATCTGGGACCTCACCCAAACAGAAGTTGTAGTACAAAGTATCTGTAATCCATAAAATTTGTATTCTGACTAAAAGGTGAAAGCCACACAGATCTGAAATATTCTTCCAGGTGTGTGTGTATGTGTGTGTGTGCGTGTGTGTGTGTGTGCGTGTGTGTGTGTGTGTGCATAGTGCTATTAGAGCTCTTACTAAACTTTGTGTATACTCCCTGGCAGTTTAAATTTAGGACTTGAAGGGAGATCTAAGGTAGTTCCCCCAGCTAAATAATAGAGCCCAGTTCAACAAATACATTCAGTTAAATATTGAGAGCATGTATGATTTCTGTCCTTGTCCCTCTTCCAGAGGCTCTGGTTCAAGTTCAACAGCTTCAACAGAAGTCTCACCAACTTTCAATTGAATAAACCTGGTAATAATTTAATGATAACATGGTCCTGTCTTCCAGCAGGTGGGAAGGCTGAGGTCAATGAGACCTGAAAAAAAATGGCTGTACTTTATATTTACTTCTATAATGGTGGTGTTGGGTGTCCTTACATAATTTGAAAAGGGAAGGCACGGTGACATTAGGGGAATACCACAGTAGGCAAGAGCAGACTGGACACTGGTTGTTCTCCTGTTCCTCCTCCAGTCCTCAAACCTGTTAATTTTTTACTCTGATAGCTGAGCACAGGGTTACACAGCTTGAATCAAGGCTGTCTCATGCAGAACCTCATCTGGCAAATGGCAAATAATTCATGGTCTAAAGAGTTATTCTAATCATTTTAGAACAAAGTAAAGAATACAGTGAATTTGGGAAAATATTTGTTTTGTCAATATTCGGCTACTATGACAAGATTTCAAAGGAAAAGTTGTGAAAATCCTTCATTGTTTCAGCTGCAATCCAGTTCCATAAATCATTTGCAAAGAAGCACCTGGGTCTACCCCACCACCTGGGTTTCTAACCTGTGAGACAATTACAAAATAAAATCCCCAGGCAATTTAAAATCTGGCTGGAATAACTTGGTGTTATCCAAGATTATGACAGAAAGAAGTGTTGTAGAGAAATTGTTCATCAGCAAAATGACAACAGCTGGCCAATTTTGCTTTTGAATGTATATCAGCACTGCTGGCCTTTGTCAAAGAGACTGCAAAGAGTGAGTGGAGGCTCTTTTCAAATGTGCTCGTTTCCACTGGCAACCAATGGAGCAAAAGGACAATCAGATTCAATCAATTGATCTCAATACACCATGTTCAAAGAAGTTTTCTTTAAATGATTCAAGAGACAAAAAGAGAGAGAGCAAAGTCAAGCAATAAACTATAATGCTTCTCATTAACTGCTATGAATCAACTGTTGCATAGTTTAATTTTGCTAGGAACTTTTGAGCTTTTCATATTTTCATCAGATAAAATCTCATTTCTCCAAGCAAAGCCACAAAACTTAAATGTAGCCTCCAATCCCTTTGTTTGGATGCTGATTTTTCAATTCAGTTTTCCCCAGAACTGCAAATAATCAAAATACCTTTTCCTGTCTAAAATGCCACCTGCATTTTTCCTGAATAACTCTATATGTGAATCATCTGTATTTTTGCGCCGTTGCCGAAACGACGTAAGAACCTCCCACCCAAACTGGAAATGCAACGAGGCTGGATGGCATTTGCAAAGAACGCCTTCTCAGAATAGCATTTCCACCTAACCTTTAATAAACTGTATTTTCCATATATTTATTAATGTCAGTAGAAGAACATGAAGTTCTGGAATAAAATATTTACGGAATTTCTGTGTTTTGGTTGGGTAAAGGCTCCTGGTTCCAGGAAGCATTCAGGGGCTTTTAAACTGTTCACCATGTCACTCTTGTCAAGGGGCACTTTTCAAGTGCTGAGCTCTCTGCCCCTTTTTTTTTCCAGTGCATTAATGTGCACTGGCATAATTTTTCCTTGAAATTTAAAGTGACTTGTAACAGCACCACAGAACACATCCACCTCACAGGCTTCACATTACTCTTGCTTGATTCCATTTTTAGACAGAGCTAAATCTTTGTATGTCTTGTTCAGACTTCTCAGCTTCCAGTTCAGGATGTTTAGGGCAACTCCTCACAGCCAACATGGAACCAAGCCTGATTTCTTATTTATATTTTTCCACCCTGGATTAATCCTCATGTTCTTCGTTAATTTTGCCTATTCATTAGCAAATGAGCACACACACAGCAGTGTTTCTTTCTGCAGGAGCTGTAACATGCTCACATGCCCTAATGTCCCAGTAGCATTTCTTGTGAGTGTGACATTTCTCCAGGTTTATTTTACCCCATTCCTGGGCAATGCCCAGTAAGATTTAATGAGGAATGTGAATAGATAGGGAGATCCTTGCACTTACATCCTGAGTTTCTTTTACTTGCTTCTCTCTGATTTCCCCTGTTATTTTCTTAACCTTTTTTTTCTGTTTTGTCCCATGATTCCTTTTAAGCTGTTTCACAAATGCACATTTCAATAGTCTGACACTGTATTTCTTCATAGCTCTCAGGCGGAAAGAACATAAAACAAACAAAACATTTGCACTTTGATGAGAGAAAGGTTTGTCTCATGTTTTCCAAGCCAGCACCTTGTGATGAGATTTCACTAGCGGGGGATCTAACATGATAGCCTAAAGTGAGAGTAGGACGTGCACTGCCAGCCCACACTGTTCTCAGAGCCTGCAAACCTGTTCCAGTTCCTCTTTGAAACAGATCTGTTGTTTCAAGTGTTTGTCAATATTCATAGCCTTCTCTCAGCACAATTGCACAATTCTTCACTTTTAATGAGGAGGTTGAAATGTTGGTAAACAGGTTGAAGAAGGTGTAAGATAATAAAAAGGTCAGACTGAACTAAGATTTCACTGCATTAAGGAGGAATGTAAAATTATTCTTTGTGATTTTTTCAGTAAAACAATGAACCAATCCAGATTCCTGCATTTTTGGGAAAGACAGTAATTCTCTGCTGGACTGAGGGTGAGATGTGATACTGGTATACAGGAAAAGCAGGCCAGGAAAACATTAATTACATTGCAAAGTGCTGATAAAAACATCCTTTCAAACATCCATTGCTGGTAAGACAGCAAGAACAGGAGATCAAAGTTCAAGCAGGATTTTAATTAATGCCTTGCTCTCTGTGGTATGTCAGGCACATGGCAAAAAGAAACTTTTCTCATCTGCAGCCACGATGAGAAAAGCATCAAAAGAGCATGATGTGCATGCTCCACACAGCACCTTATTTCCTCTGGCATGCTAGAAGTTGGTGTGATGCAGGGGGAAGCTGACACAGAAATATAAACACATAACAGCACAGAGGCACTCAGGGCACTGACACTGCCTTTCCCCACACTGGGCACAGCCAGACTCTGATCCCAGACTGAGGTCACCTCCCTTTTGGGGACAACATGCTTTGTCACTTGTTTTGGATCCTGACAAAGCACATCTCCCAGGTTCACTGTGGTTTGCCACAGTGTAAACCAGCCCAAAGGTGAAAAGAGAGGTGTTAGAGCTGCACCTCAAGAGACAGGGCTGGGACATGCAAGGCCACAGGTCTGGCAGCAAGTTTCTCTAGCAATAAGGTTTCATATCCTGCTTTCTTCTCTCATATTAATTAATTCTTCACTCTGAAGAGGAAGGATGACTATTCATTTTATAAGATTAAACAACAGATCAATAAGGGGAAACGATGATTCATTCAATACTTGATGACAGATTAAATAAAAAGCATTCTTGATCTGCTATAAAGTAAAAAATTAAAAGCTAAAAGTAGATGTCTAGGGGCATATAAAATCACAGCAATTTTCCTCCCTTTCCTCCTTTTATGTCTCATTAAAATAGAAATTACAAACGGTTTTATTCTCCTGTGTTCAGCAGACAAGCATCATGATGGCCAACAGTAAAGCCATTTTTTAAAATTAAATTCATACAACTGTAAGAATACAAATGTAAAAATGAAGCAAAGAAAAGTTTTGGGAGAAGACTGTAATATTCTACATAAGCCTCAAAACATTGCTGCCTGAGTCACTAAACTGAGATTTAGCAGAGAAGGAGGCAGCTCTGCAAAGTATTTTACAGCACTGTATTTTGCAAACCATAAACCAGATTTGCTGTTCTTCTCATCTGCTGTCCTTCAGCCAACACTATTGCTAAATCTACTACAAAACAATTTGTCAGGAACTTGAAGTTGCTGCAGGTTTTTCAAGTTGTTGGAGAGATTATCAAACAGGTATCCTGTCAATCTACTGACTGCTCAGAGTTTTGGGCTAACAGTGAGCAGGTGACCTTTTCTGGAAATATTTGTGGCTGGATGAGCTAAATACCATATCAGATAGGGACTGTCTGCTGCTCTGGATGTGTTCTGTTCAGCTACAGGAGAGCAGGGATTTTCCATCTCGAAAGTCAGGAGGTTGCAACACAACTTCTCTTGAGCTTCTCAACTGCACACAACTCATATCCATGAGACAGAGCATATTGAAAGAGGAACATGACAGTGAGTATCTCTGAATTATAATAATTAGGCTCCAGCTGTTTTCATTATCCTCTGATGGGGATAGAAACCAAACACACTCATTTTTTAACATAATGAAAGATATTCTTCTTGTTCATGGCAGAGACTTTTAAACTGTGTCTTGCATTGGGGTATGGAAATATTAAAAATGTGCCTGCTTGCTTCTGTGAAGAACCAAGTATTGTGCAACACAATATTGAATTTCAGTAATTAATTACATGCTGCCAAATTCAGCTGTGGTTTTCCTGAAATGCTAGCAGTTGTTTCAGCTAGTCTTTATGGCTCTGCCTCAAAGCCCTTTAAAATGGATCAAAATCTCTCCATTGACTTCAAGTGGTCTTAAAGCTGATCCTCACTGTCAGGGAGGCTGCTGGGGAAAAAAAGAAATAAGGAATCAAGAGTCTAGTCTTATTCACAGAGGAATAGAAATGAGAGGTTTAGAGCACAGCATTAATTAAAGTATCAGTTAAAAATAGATGAAGTTACTACTACTGCTACTAAGAGAGAAAACACATGCAAAAATCATCCCTGGATCTTGAAACAGCCTGAGGATTTTCTGTTACCTTTGCTGTGCAAAGCCAACTGGAAATGTGGTCTCTTTTCCCTGCAACTGAAGTAAAATAATGTCTCATCAAAATGTTCTGCAGGATTTCTTTTTAATAGTAATTTCAGCGCAGAACTAGAATAGTTTAATTTTAGAAAAGTGGTATTTTGGTGCTTTATGTGAATGGAACCTTGGCTTCTTTACACTTCCAGTCTCCTACTAGAAAAAGCAGCAGCCAGAGCTGCAAAAACCTGCAGTTAAAGGAACATGATCCCAGTGCCGTAACCAGACCTGGAGAACAAGGAAAACCTATTAGAGTAAAGGAATCCCAGAAAAAAAATTAAATACACAAGCAAATAAAAAAAAATTAAAAGGAACCAAAGAAGCAGATTTTAAGCTAAAACAGTGGAACCAACAGCCCTGGAAACTGGAGGGGAATTGTGTCTCTGCAGGCTGGAGTGCTGTGAGCCCCAGCAGGAGCTGCCTCTACCCTCCTCAGGCTCTCTCTGCTCTCTCACTTTAGCTGCACTGTGAGACACCCTGCTTTGGAAAGCAGCTGCTGAACACCTTGAGGAAAAACCAAACCCTTATTCTAAGGAGCAGCCTTGTATAAAAGACATGCTAATTCACTTTTAATTGTAGTGGTGACTTTAAATATGGGACTTGGATTACATTAACAGATATCCAGATAGCTGAGCAAACTCATGCAGGCTGCAGGGTCCCTCTGTCACAATTAGCATGTGCTGCTGTGTGACTGCACACATCTCTTGAGTCTGTGACTCTGTGTCCAGCTGGGCACAAAGGAATGCTGCAGCTCAGTGAATCCTGCCTGGGAGAGCAACTTTGGGCAATTCATAGAAAATTTTGCTTTCTATAATTTCTTGCCTATGGAAGTAGATTCACCTCTCCCTGACAGAGTGAAAATAGCTGTAGGGAAAAACAAAATTGCAGCAGCACTGGCACTTGGTAGGGATTCCAGACAAAAACAGAATTCAGGGAATGAAGAAGCTCTTTTTGCTGTATCCACAGCAGAGGCAAAAAGAAGCCAACAGCAGAAAGGATTCCTGGAATCTGAGAAGTCACATGAATAAATAATGTGCGATTTTTGACTCCTTGGAGGCCCGAGTCTTGTGGCCAAGAATCTTTCAGAGCAAGCAAGAAAAAATTCATGTCATTGTGTTGATTAAGGTGTGAATGGCTGGATTTTGAATACTGCAGAAAGCTCAGGGGTCTGTTGCCTTTACTGGCACAAACTTGTGTTGAATGTCCATAGTACAAGCTCTCATAAATTGCAGGGGTCTCCTCACAGAGCAGGGTGAGGCTTTGTTTGGAGGATGAGGCATCACTGGACCAGAAGACCTCATTTCCTTGAAGAGGTGAGAAAAGTGACACCTGCAAGGAGATTGAGATGCCAAAGAGGCGCTGCTGCAATTATTTAAAACTGTAATCGACTAAGTGGGGAAAATTCAACAGTTAAAGAGTTACAGGGATATTCTTTATAAGAACTTTCCTCAGTATTGATCTTATTTGTGGCTTTATGACAAAATATACCAACGTGATAGAACAGTGATAGAAAGCTCAGGGACAGAACAGAGCATAGCCATGATTTTGAGGGCAGGAACTGCAATTGGTTGTGCCTCTTGGATTGATTAAACATTACCACCTTGTTAGCACCTTAACAACCAGAAAGCAAAAAAAACCAATTTACCATTTCACATTACGTACACTTGTTTTTTGGAGTTGTCTCAGCAGCACTCCTGGGAACAGATATGCCACACTGAGACTGTTAATCTGTGTCTGCTTCCTGAGATGTTAAATCTGTCCTGGTGGATCAGGCGGTTCAGTCAATCTGAATGATTGAAGCTGCCAATGGAATGCCACAAATCTGTAAAATAATACTCCCTGAGTTTAGAGTTTATCAGCTTCAGGTTTGCCTGAGCTGGGAGCAGCCTCTCACACTATCAAACAGCTCACTACACACTCTGTTGCCTCAGAACACCAAGACCATAAATAACTCTTTCCAAAATCAATTATAATCTACACATTTGAGCCAAACATTTGCTGCTGCAGTTGGGAAGGGAGGGAATTAGCCTTTCCCTATGCCAGGAGTTTGTCTTGCATTAAAGAAGATAGCACAGGTCCAGTAAATGACGAGCTTGGTGCGGTGCCAGCCGTGTGGAGGCTGAGTCAAATTCCTTGGTGCTCACCCAAGGGAGTCACTCATGGCAGAGGCCTGTGAACCAAACAAAACAAGAAACTTTGCCCTTCAGTTTATGCAGGCATTCCTAACTCACACAGGTAGAGTTCTTCCCCTGCACAGGGGAGCACATTTCTAGGCTGACACCTGCAACAGCTTGTGGGATATTCCATAGCCAGGCTGTTACAGCCCTTGGAATGGAAATTAAACAAAACCAGCATTAACGAAGCCATGTCATTAACAAAGGCAGCACAAGCACAGGCACTGCAGAGGAGCATTAGAAACCATCTAGGGTGGGAGAAGAATATGTGGAAATATACTGATGTAGATAAAGATTGAAATAGATAAGAAACAATATAGATATAGATAGATTGATAGGTATAGATACTGATAGATATAGGTATATAGATATAGATTACATAGATGATATATATATAGATAGCAGCTCCTGATATAGAAAGAAACTCTTTCCAACACATCATTGTAGATTCTGGGTGCAGGAAATGGATTTACTCAACAAAAACCTTTTCTAATACCAACTTTGAGTGTTTGACTTTACAGTCCTTGTACAATGGTTTCCCAAATCATTTGCTTGACACGCGTTCTTGGGAAATGTGTCATACGGCATTTTCCAGCCTCAGGGGTCCCAGGCTGAGGTCAGACTGTGTATTGTGCATTCCTCTGGCTCCCTGACTCAACCTTGGGGTGCATAAAGTCCCATCCCCGATGACACCAGCTTTTAGCACCTTTTGTTTTGCAATTAATTGCTCTACTCACAGAGCTTAATTTGTCATGTGAATTATAGCTTTGGGGACAGTTCTATTCTTAAAATCAGCCAATATTCAATAATAACCTTTTAAAATTTTGTCCGCAGTAGTAGCAGAGTAATTCACCTTCTTCTGTTCTTTAAATCCCACTTGCAAGTCTTCACCTGTCTGGTGCAGGAACTGGAGGATTTTTGTTGTTCAAGTTAATCTCAGAAACTCAGGTAATCAAGTTCCAACAGCGCTGGGTACAGCCAAGGAGATTTACACAGATAATTTAAAGGCACCATGCTGATCTGCTATAAAACCAGGCTGTCAGGAGTTCAGAAATTAAATCAAAAAGAAAAATCACTAGGACTTTAGCAGATTCTTTAAGTTAATTTGATACATAAAAGATGTCTTAGCCATGAACTTTTATACACAATTTGAATCCCTTATACTGCAGAATCATTAACAATCATTGAAACATGTCTAACTTTAGTGTTTAATTCACTGTAATAATCACAAATAAATATCTGTAATGACAGTGGTTCTGTAACAACAAAATCCCAATGACATTGAATATTATTTATAACAGAATGGTGTAACCAGATTGTTTGGTTAATATCTGCAGAGTCATTTCTGCACTTTATACCCCTCTTGGAACACAAACAAGCTGCATGTGTGTTTGGGAGACTCCAGGCCCTGATCTGCAAGATGCTGAACACCCACATGCCTCACTGCAGTCCCCAGGAACACCTAATTCCTTGCAACATCCACCCTTTAGGCTCCTTGCTTGTGTTTTTCTCCCTCAGATTCCGTTTGGCACAGGAGCCATCAACTTGTTTAAAGGGCAAGAAATGAGAAAAGAATAAGCTAAAAAAGCAGAGTCTCTCTCATCTCCAATGCCCCTTTTCTCTAATTTGCTCTGACTCTGTTTTCCTAATCCCACTGCCAAAAGGAAATCACGAAAAAAAATCAAATTACCAGTCCATACATCCACATGACTGCTGCAGCAGGAAAAGGCCAGTGCTCTATGATGGTGCCTCTGAAGAAGATGCTTTTCAAACAATGACCTGAAACATTGGCTCCTCATCATCACCAGAGAAGCTGTGGAGGTCCCATCCCTGGAAGTGTTGGAGGCCATGCTGGATGGGGCTTGGAGCAGCCTGGTCAGGGTGTCCTAGTTTGGAACTGGGTGATCTTTAATGTCCCTTTCAACACAAGCAGAGGTGTTGAACTTTGCTGCCTGATCTGCAACAGGCTATTTAACTCAAGCCCTCAGGCCACTTGATACACCCCTTAAAATGCTGCAGCCCCAGCTGTCCCTCAGCTGATGCCACAAGCCTGCTGTGACTCCTGCAAACAGCTTTTAGCACACGGGTGTGGGCACATCCGGCAGTGCAATGAGAGCTGACCCACACAAATCTGGAGGCAGCTCTTCACGAATGATGAACCATCCATAGTTTTGTACTGAATCAATAAAGACTTTATTTAACGCCTACAGGCACGAGAGAAGCTCACAGAACCATCAATGTTGGGTTTTAGATCCAGGGATTCAAGGTGGTAAAGTCACACCAGAGAGTTCAGTACCTGTGCAGCAGTGAAACCACTGAAATTGTGCATGTCAGGGGGCAGAGCTAAACCACTGCAGGCAAAGCAATCACTAGAAAGGAAAACAATATCCTGAAGTTAAAATACCCCAGATAAGAAAACACAAATGCAGGTGTGAAAATCCAATCCAGCCCTGCATATCAGGGCTGTATTAACAAGGCTTTCTTTCCAGAGACCAAAGGACATTGATCCTTCTGCCAGCTCTCTCCTTACAGAGAGAGCAGGAGGATTTTCATAAGTCAGGCAAGTAAAAGAGACAGCAATAGCAAAAAATGCAATCCTGTTTGCATTTTTTGTCTGTTCCTCAGTGTTTTCAAGCATTTTGAGATTTACAGTTCAAGATCTGCTGTTCCCCATGCAGCTTTTCCACAGGCAGTTCTTGTGCAGACGATTTGCTTTAGTCCCAACTGAAACATAAAAGAATGCTTTTGCCAAAAGCATACTTCTCTGAGGAACACTCTTGTTCAAACATGTTTGTCCCTAAGCCCCCCATTGAACCATGTTGCTAAAAGTGCAGGCCAGAAATGCACTAAATTTCTTTATAAAATAACCAAACCCCACATTTTTCTGAGGGAATACTTATATGGAATTTGTAGTTTATATCTTATCTCTTTATATCCTGTACTTTGGATTTATTAAGAAATAATAAATGTTCTGAGAAGAGTAAGTTGAGTCTTTTCATTCACCTGTCCCATCCAACACACTTGGAGCCCATGGATGCAGCAGCTACAGAGCCTGAAGTAACCACAGCAAGAGAGACCACTCTGGGCCTTTTTTATTTCTGAATGATGGCAAATGGTTGGACTGGCTTGCCAAGGTTTATCTTGTAGGCTGGGACTCCACACCCTCCAGTGGGGAGCAGACTCCAGATGAATTCAGATGTGGCAGCAATATGGTTAATCTAGTAACCATAACAACCATCATCCTCACTGCAGGACTCTATAAAACTTGTCTTGCTCCTATTTCTCCCTAAAAACACTTTAGCTCGAGGAAGGTCAGGGTTTGCTGAGATCTGGGGAGCACAGAAGATCACAAATTGAAAAGAGGAGGGCGCATGAGGTTAGAATTAAAAGAGGATAATGAACAATTAATTGGGATACAAAAGCCTGTGCAAATATCAGAACAAAGCACATCCTTTGGTCCTGCAGCAAAGAGATATTAAATACCCCAAGAGGCATGCTGGAACACCTGAAGGAACAGCTTAAGGAAGTTAGGCACTTTTCTGTTAAATCACCTTGTCATGTTTATAGCTCCCCAAAGCTCTCCTTAAATATGATAATAGGAGTCTGACTGCTCTGACTTTGTCATTTTAATTAAAAGCTCTATTCCTCATGGTAGGAGCAAGTGGAAAAAAATACAGTTCCTCCTGCAGCCCCATGGAAAATATGAATGCCTTTCTCTATAAAATTGTAAATGAGTGGCACAGCTTAGGGATTGATCTGGCCTATATTGCATATGTAAACATCCATAATTCACCTTCAAAAATGGAATTTAATGGCAGATTCACTTTGTTAAAGTGGAAAAAACCCCAATCCGGAACCCTTTTTCACCTCTCAGAGAACTTATGCTTTTTTCCTTAGAAGATTTTTCATCCAGAAATTTCCAAGGTTTCCAGCATTAAAAATCAACTGAAGCCGCCAGTTTTATAAGAAAATTTCCACTAGTTTGAAATTTGTTTTCAGGATTTTATTCTGCTTGACATTTTATCCAAATTGTGTTACCCATTAAAGAGAAAATGCAGCTTCCAGATTATTCAATGAAGCCACATGATTGTGCAGAATATAACAGCTTGAGTCCATATCTTTACATTTCCTAAGTCCAAACCCAGAGGTTGCCAGGCACAGCAGACAGATCACACTGCCACCAAACTCATTCCCACTATCTGGATCACAGCTTCTACAACTTAATTCACTCTTTGTCTAACCTGGAGAACTCCCTCCACAGTCCCAAAATCCAGTTTGCACCTATTAAAAAAACCCCTAAAAGCTACTCTGGCACACATGCCGGTGGAGGACAAACCTTATCAGTCATTAAAATCATCATTTTCCTAAGTGATTGCTGGCAGCTGATGCTGCCCTTTCAAAGGGCAGAGATGTTTGTCTGAACAACGAGCACGGAGCCAGCTCTGCACACTCATCTCTTGCTGCATGTTAACCAGCCATCCTTGTCCTTTTTGGTGCATGCAGAGAGCACTGGGGCATTTTCAGATGGTTTTTTTGTACCCAGCTGAGCAGTTCCATTGTCTCCCACATGCTCCTGTGAATCTCAGAGGTCTCAGGCTGGTGCTGTCACAAGAGCACTCTCAAGGCAGGAAATCAGCACTCAGAGAGTTCAGACAGCAGCAGAGCTCAACAGCCACTCTGGCTAAGAGGGGTGACAGTGGTGATAATTTTGCAGTAAAACTTCTCTGTCCTTAGAGGACAAAGGACAACTCACACCCTGTAATGTTTCTGCTGCTTGGAAAATAAGGATGTGCAGCTACTGCATGTTCAGCCTGTGCTGTGAGCTGCTGCAGCCTGGTTTGGATTAAGGACAGGTGAGGGACAAAGGGACAGACACAAACCACCTTTTCCAAGAAGAGGAGCTAAAAAATGGACACTAGAGCAGTAACCACACAAGCACCTGTCTTTAGCCAGTGCAGCCCATGATGCTGCAGTCCAGATGTATTTATACTTTTCTGTCTCCTGGAGGAAGCTGTAAGTAAAGATCCATCAGCATCATCCCCTTGTCTCTGGGGCTCTCCATAAACACCCATGCTCTTTATTAATTCATATCCTTCGTTGTTATTTATTAAAACTTTATTCTACTCTGATTTCAGATGCAACACCACAGCAAATCTATTCCCACAAATCTCTGTCGGCTTCCTTAGTTTGCAGTAAAACCCTTAAATAAAATATTTAAGGATAAAAATAATAATAATGGAAAATTAATTAAGATAGCCTCAAAAATTATGTGGCACTGTGTGTAGGTATGAAATGAGTTCAGATATAGGCTGGAATTTCTGAGGAAAGCTGTCACCTGTAGGCAAGCAAGTCTGCCTACCTTTGATCAAATTCCCTGGGGGGTTTAAAGTGGGCAGAATGGTTTCTCCATCACACATTTTTCCAGAAAACATTCAGTTTCTTGTAATAAAAATGAAGCCTAATTGCAAATGAAACCCAAGTATGCTTACAAGAAGAAAGACTTATTTTCCTCTAGCAAACCAGTCCATCACTATCAGAAATGCAAATCCCTTCTCCATGGAGCAAGTCTCAGGGGTGGCTGCCAGAGGGTTCGGTGACACATCCCAGAGGTGTGTGATGCATCCCTGGGCAGCAGCCCTGCTGTGCCACAGCCCAGCTTTGCTCACAGTCGAGGGTGGAAATCACCTCTAGAATGAGGAGTTTCAATCTTTGCATTTTTATTCTGCTCAGATCTTCAGGGAAGGACACGACAAGCTCCACAAAGCTTTGCTGCCTCTCGTTCAGGGGCGCACTGCTGTCCCACAGGGCTTGTCCACTCTTTATAAAGAGAATATTAACAAAATCTGACATTAGACTGCAAGAAATTAATTCACTTCAACACCTTGAATAAGAGTTTTCTCGCTCTTCAGAGAGCTCAGGAGGTAGAAGCACAGTTTGCTTTCTGATGTTACATCTATCTTATTTGACCAAGCAGTTACAGAGACACCTAGAAATTAAGTCTGTGACTGAAAACACCATGCAGAAGAATATCTATTTTCACCTTGATAGCATTGAGACTAAGACATTTTTGTGGAAAGAGATAGTAGAAATCCTTGGAGAAATCCAGAGACCAGATTTTAGGCTTGGAAAAACCACGTTGGAGGAACAGCTAGGAAATGTTTCAGCAAGACTACGAAACCTTTCAGAGTGGTCCCAGCCAAATCTAGACATATTTTAAATCCTCCCAGGGATGGTGACTGCTTTAATGCCCTGGGCAGACTGTTCCAGCGCTTGACAATTCTTTCACTGAAGAAATATTCACTGCTACCCAATCTAAACCTCCCTTGTCACAGCTCTAGGCCATTTCTTGTCCCATCACTTGTGACCAACATGCACCTCACTACAGACTCCTTGCAGGTAGCTGTGACAGCCAGTGGCATAACCCTTTTTGCAATATATATCCTTTTTCTGCACTCTTGGCACAGCCAGCACTCACTGGCAGAACAATAACGCAGCCAGACAGGAAAAGAAATATCTAAGAGTGGCAGGTGCAACAGAAAAGTCACTGGAGTTTGAAATTAGTGCTGAATTCAATCACTGGAACCCAAAGAGAGCACTGAATTTATAAGTTTCTGTTTTCATAAGACCTGTTCATTAAAATGAAGATCACATCGTTTCAAATTGCTCTATGATAAACGGATCGGGATTTATGACATGGTATCTAATTTGCAGCCAGATATGAAAGCCAAAACAGTGGAGGTTTGATTGACTGCAGGGAATGCTGAGGGCTGTAGGTTTGGGGTTTTAACAAATACTTTCACCATCACATCCCCTTAAACTCCCAATTTTTCACTATCTCCACTGCCTTTCTTACAGAATTTGCAAAATTACTAATGGACAAAAAAACATCCCTAGGTCCAGGCTGGGCACTGCAAGCTTCTCCTTCTCCCATTAATCAGAATTTTTTATGGTTAGGCCTTTCCTCACATTTCAGGATATTTATTTTTAAATTAATCCAGCAGGTGTTGTGAAAATAATTATGAATAGCAAATGGCTTCATTGAACTAGTTTGGCTCCCTTAATGGCCAGAAGCAGATTGTATCCACCCCAGAGAAAGCCTTCTTCCAGCACAGTTACCATGAGCCACAGCAACAGAAATTAAACATTCTGGTCAAAAATGCCCCTGGTGCCCAGCAAGGCAGGCACCCACGTGTAAGGCTCTATCACACAGCGTTCTCCTTTCCAGATGTTCTTTTATTTCCCTGCAATTGATTTTCAGTGTGATGATGAGGGCAAGAAACTGTTTCAGGGTGCACTTGGGATAACAGAAGTACCAAGGACTGGATCTTACAACCTCTATTTTTAATAACCTTGAGGCTCAACACACAAAGACCTGAGCTGGGCCTTGTTGGGCATTCTTGTATTTGCATAGTCTGGTATAGATTTAAAAATCAAAAGCAGAAACTCAATGTACCCTCCTTAACCTATGGGTGGACAGTTAAATAATCCCAAGAATTCTGCCAGGAAGTGAACTTGTCACATGCTGCACCCTGATGGCTTTTTCTACTTTCTACTGAAGCTGCAGGTTCCCTTAATCGCCAAAGTGAATAACTTAATGATAAATCCCATTCTATCTCTGACAGTTGAATAATTCAGGAGAATTTTAAAAAGGAACAATAAAACAGACTTTTAAAAAATTCACTTTGGTTCCATCTCATCTTTAACTAAGTCAGTTCTGGAAAGATCTGAATTCTAAAGGTCATTGAAAGACATTGGCAAATTCATAAACTATATTAAAATCTAAAAAAAATCCAAACCCACATAGTTTCGGTTTCAACACTCTAAGATAATCTTAAAGGAAATGGAATGCCATGACCAAAGTATGCCTATATATTAGTTTGAAATGTAAAAACTGCCTAGGGTTAATTGTAAAATGAACACTTCTGGTTTTAAATTGCGCTTGCAATAAATTGGCTTTAGCCAAAATACATGATGTTGTTTTTCTATTAGTGACCAAAACCTCATAAATAATGATTTTTTTCAGGGTTTTGGAGTCAACTTTGGAAAACAGTTCATTCCAAACAAATAAAACAAGGAAGTTTTGTTTTCAAGTCATCACTGAGACAAGGAAACAAGAACATTCTTCTTGGAGTCAGCCTACACAATTGTTTGACTTGAAAGGTTGTTAAAACCCATTTACTAGCATTTGCTGTTGGGTCAAAGTTTAAATAAGGCAAACTGCTCAATAAAAGTCAACATTTCAAATTAAGTCAGTGCTTCCAAACAACAAAGTGATTGTTTTTTCTTCCCAACTGAAACAATTCACTAACTTTTCTCCAAATTCACAGTGCACATTGATTTTTTGGGGTCAGTTTCCTCTGTTGAACCCTTCACCAGATCAAGTTAAAAAATGGCAAGCCAGTGGTGTCTCCTGCAATCATTAAACAGATGATTAAAATAGTCATCCGCTGCTCAGTAGAGTTTTTACAGAGATAATGTAACAGGGGTGCACTCCTGGCTGGCCAGACTTTAGGCAATGACAAGCATTCATGAAAATAAATGAATATATTTAAAATTATTTTACAAATATATACATATATGGGAGATATTCACTGCACCTGCTCTCATGGAATGGGACTGCACTTGGCAAAAATCCTCTGGAATCACATTTTCAACCTAAATGGATTAGTACCTAAATTTATTACCTTCTGAGTTCAGACTGGACAGGAGCAGAGCTGCTGTCCCACAGGAAAATTCATCATCCCAAATCATCTCATCAGCCAAGAGCAAGACAGAGTGCAGATCTCAGAGCAAATGCAGCTGTACAGCATTCTAAGAGCTGCTTTGTGCTCGACTTCAGGCCTGATGAGCAGAAACATTCACTCTCCCATTTCCAGAGGAAGCAAGTTTCCAGCAGCTAAACAAGCCCTGGCTAATTTCCTGCTGTTGTGGAAATTGTCTCCACATCCACATGCCTGGTGAAAATGTATTTTCTCCTTGTGACAACCCAAAGTCAGGGAAGTTCATTTACAAGTAAAGATGATTTAATGTAAAAACGAAAGCAAACCTTCCAGTGAATTTGCTTCATTTGGGGGTTGGGGATTTTCAGCCTGTTCCAAGAAGCAAGATTCCATGTAAATTCCAGTTTAGACAAGACTCCCCATCATCAGTGCATCCAAAACCCACTGGGGATCAGGAGTGAAACAGCATCTGGAAAATGAAGCTTCTGATCAGCATTCCCTGCTACCTCTCCCATGCCTGCTGATTTCCAAACCACCACCCTTGTCTGCCTGGCCAGCAGGAGCCAGTCACAGCCTGCAGCCAGAAGCTGTGGGTCATTTGTCACCCTGCAGTTCTTCACCTGGCTCCTCCCCTGGCTGGAGGGACACTGAACCCACCCGAGGCTGGAGCACGGGCTGGGCACCAGCCCCTGTGCAGGGTGAGCTGCTGACACCACAAAGCTGAGCTGTTGTCACCATGAACATGAGCTGCTGACACCACAAAGATGAGCTGTTGTCACCACAAAGCTGAGCTATTGTCACCACAAAGCTGAACTGTTGTCACCACAAAGATGAGCTGTTGTCACCATGAACATGAGCTGCTGACACCACAAAGATGAGCTGTTGTCACCACAAAGCTGAGCTATTGTCACCACAAAGCTGAACTGTTGTCACCACAAAGATGAGCTGTTGTCACCACAAAGATGAGCTGTTCTCACCACAAAGCTGAGCTATTGTCACCACAAAGCTGAACTGTTGTCACCACAAAGATGAGCTGTTGTCACCATGAAGCTGAGCTGCTGACACCACAAAGATGAGCTGTTGTCACCATGAACATGAGCTGTTGTCACCACAAAGCTGAGTTGTTGTCACCATGAACATGAGCTGTTGTCACCAAGAACACAAGCTGTTGTCACTACAAATATGAGCTGTTGTCACTACAAATATGAGCTGCTGTCACCATGAACATGAGCTGTTGTCACCACAGAGCTGAGCTGTTGTCACCACAGAGCTGAGCTGCTTTCTGCTTCCCATGAGGGCAAGCCCATAGGCACAACCAGCAGCACAAATCCCTCCCTCTTCTCTGTTGTTCTATAGATGATAATTTATTAAAATATGAATATCAATCTAATATCAATATCCAACTGGGAGGGACAAAAGACTCTCTAACAGCTGAAGTAAGACAGTGGATGTTTATTACAGCCAGACAGTGCATGGGATAATTACCTAATATGCACTGCAAAGTTCACAGGTAGTTACAAAGCCTTTTATTCACACAAGTGTTGAACACCCAAAGTAAAATGCATACACATATCCCTGTAACCTCCTCTTCTCTGCTTTGTGTGCTAATTGACAAAAAGTCTATTAGGCATGCGTGTTTTGTTCAATGCATGTGTGACAAACTGATCTTGGGCAGAACTCACAGTTCCCTGTGTTCAACGGCCAGGATATCTGCAATTATCTTGTGTCCTTGAGATATTGACCACATTTTGGTTTTCATTTACAAGCACAGCTTACATAAACATAAAGCTGACAAGCAGATGAGTTATTAGGTCTAGGATAGCTTATCTAATATCTGGCTTCTGTTAAACTGTAACAAAGCTTATCTACCTACTTCAGCAGCTTTAGTATTAATTTCTCTAAAAATCCTTAATTTTTCAAAATTAATGTCTCAATGACAATATCATATTGGCTTTCACATTTATAGATTAACTTTTTACTTCACAAGTATTTCAATATAGTACAGTTTAGACTCACTTTTAACTGCTTTTGTATAGTATGATCTGTCAGTTTACGTATGCACTGTATAGTTTATATGAATGGTAACGTAATAAATACATTGTGTCATAGGCATTAACAAATTGTTAAAAATAGAGACTAAAAATACCTCTATGTAACCAACTTAAAGAGTGGTGCAAAACCAATAATTTTCCTTACATCTGTGGACTGATGTCTCCAAGTGCAAGAATGATGGGAACCAAAACCAAAACAAAAATATCCAAAAGTGTGCCACAAAGGGAACATAGGAAAACCTAATCTACAGAATATCCTGCAGGTAATCAGAAGTTAAAAACCAAACGAGAAGAAAACCTGGAATATCAAGGGTTCCCAAGGAATCTGGAGTAAAAAAAGCCACATGAATATGCATGAGCCTCAGAGACCTACAGTATAAGATAACACTCTTTCAAACCTACGGGGTTCTCTCTGGTTAATTGGCCAGAGACATCCACAGTGCTGGATATTTTTCCTTTTTTTTGTCCCTTATTTTATCCCTTATTAAACTTCTTAAAAATTCTAAAGCGTGAACTTTGTTTTTCACACCATTTTTGGGAACTAACGTGGTGACAGATTCTGCCCTCTGCACCTGCTGCTGAGAGAAAAGGGCTTGCCCACTCCACCACAAAAGCCAAGGAACAAAATCCCCAGTCAGACCCAAAGGAGGAGGAGGAGGAGGAGGACGAGGACGAGGACGAGGATGAGGACGAGTATGAGGACGAGGAGGACGAGGAAAAGAGCAGAAACTCCCCCCAAGTTGCTGGGTTACTCCTGTGCAGGAGGAGAGGATGGATCTCAGGGTGCAGGCACAGTTCCTTGGAGCACCCCAAAGGCAGGGGTTGTGCCAGAGCCCCTGCAGGGGTGGGGAGCCCCATTCACCACAGCCAGCTCCCTCCCATCCCCATGGCCCCAAGGAGGGGCTGCTCCTCCTTGGACACTTTGGGGCCAACATCAGATGCTCCCAGCAGGGGCATGAAAAAAACACCCACAAAGGAGCTCTGTGCTGGTACAGTGTCAGACCAGCCACTGGCACACTACAGGCAAAACCTGGATGATTCTTTATGCACAGCTGCACCACCTCATTTCCATAGACCTATGTGGCTGTGGGGTCAAATTAGGGAAAAAGGCTCTTTGCATGCAAGATTCCCCAGGTGGTGTGTACAGGCAAGACAAGAGAGCACCTACGACAGCCAAGCAACTGGAACTGCCCACAAAAAGTGCAGAAGGGATGAGACTGAAATGAGATGCAAAGCAAAATAATAAATCTGTATAACTTCTTGTGGGATTTACAGAAATACCAATTTATCTTGCTTTCAGACTGAGATATTTCTTACTGCCAAAGGCTGTGGCTTTTTCTTGTTTGTTTTTTAAAAGACCAGGGTTTTTTTCAATGCCTACAAATCCAGACATACATTTTAATGCGAGATATGTTCCCAACATTTTTTTAACTCAGACCATCACTTAAGAACCAGGAAGCAGCTCGCTGTCTCAAGTCTCCCTGCTGGAAAATGCCTCCTCTCACACACGAAGGGCAGCAGTCAAATCCACTGCTTGGATGTGGACACCCCACTCAGGGAGTCTTCCAGTTTTTCTTGGCTTGTTTTGCCAGAGAGAAGAGCACAACATCAATATTAAGCCAGCCTTTTGATTTCTGAGACGTTGCATCTCTTTGGCTCAAGCTGATGTTTCATGTTAAGGATGAGCAGATGATCTTCTCAAGTACAAAGCACAAGCCCATGAAACCTGGGGGCTGCCCTGGGGCTTTGCTTTGAGCCTGGTTTCGTTCCCAAGCTCAGCAAACAACACACCTTGAACGCACTTTTTGCAGTTGCTCAAGAGCTCACTGGAACAGTGCAGGCCTGGATGGGAGAGAGAGAAACAGGCAGATCCAGAGTCATTGCCCATTAGCTTTCCCCTTGTAGTTTACCCCAGATGCCTGGAAGGAAAACACAAAGCAAACAAATATCAAACCTGATTCTTTCATTCCCCTCCACACCCAAAGTCTGCTGTTTGCTCTTGGGCTGCCTTGAGAGTCTTCCCCCTCTCTTAAGGAATCCCCTCTAAAACAAAGGTGAATAAATCCACTCCTCCCAGCAGAGCCAAGGCATGCACTGGTTACAGGCTTGCTGCTGACACTGCTTCCCCTGCAACCCACAACTGGATCTGCACGAGCACCCACCCTGGTTCCAGCACTCCCCAGATGCCGAGCATCTCACCAGGGCTGCACCCAGGGAAGGGGCAGCAGTCCTGATCTCCAGCTCAGGAAAGCTGTGCAGACTTCACAGAGTGCAGAGGGCTTCCCACTGAAAGAAGTGGGTGATGGTAAACCTGCCTCCAAGTCCCACAGCCCAGAGGAATTCCTTCAGGGCAGGAGACAGACCCTTGCCCAGGGCACAGGGCTCTTCACATCCTGCTCTCAGCACAGGTGAGACATTAATTTTGAAAAATTAAAGACTTTTAGGAAAGTTAAGACTATAGTTGCTGAGGTGGATAAATAAGCTTTGTTGCAGTTAACAGAAGCTGGATCTTAGATAAGCTATCCCAGACCTAATAACTTATTTGCTAAAAACTTAACAGCTTTATGCAAGCTGTGTTTGTAAACGAGAAACAGAAAGGTGGCAAACACACATCTCAAGGATACAAGATAACAGCAGATACCCTGCCCATCGAACATGGGGAGCTGTAAGTTCTACCAAAGATTCGTTTGTCACACGTGAACAATAAAAGACTTTGTAACTACCTGTGAACTTTGCAGTGCCTGTTAGGGAATTATCCCATGCACTGTCCAGCTGTAATAAACATCCACTTTCTAACTTCAGCTTTTAGAGAGCCTTTTGTCCATCCCAGTTGGATATTGATATTAGATCCATATTCATATTTTAATCAATCACAGGCACTGCTGAGCTGGCTCCTCTGCCTCACAGGGGACATGGGGACATGGACAGGGGACATGCCATAATTGACTTCAGTCCCCAGGATGTTTGTTTTGAAACCAGTGGTACCAGAGCTTGACTTCATCTGTGCCACCATCCTGGTCTGTACACATGCAGACCAATGTAAATGTCAGTGCAGCTCATCCTCCCCTCAGCACAGCCTGCATTCCCAGCCAGCTGCAGCAGCTGAGCTCATCTCCTCTACCTCAGAGACAGAATTATCAGCATCCACATCAGTAAAAGGAAGTTCTCCTTAAAGGATCAACCTCTGATTCCATACCAGCCTCACCCGTGTGACACAGCTCATTAATTAGGGTTCACATGATGGCTGTAGGGGTTTCACTACACATGTGAACCTGGAACTTGCCAGCTTTAAAGGGCTCTCACAGGAATTTTTAACTAAAGCATCTCTAGCTCCTCTTGGAAATGTTTTTTTTGCAGTAGGAGTTTGGTGTGCAGATCAACCTCAGCTATAGGTGATTTCTGCCTTACCTGGCTCTGGCCCACTGGGTATTTTTCTAAGCAGATGTTTTAAAGCCCAAGGACTGTGTTTGCCACAGAGTAAATCTGTTCCCCAGGCCAGTCCATAAAGGAGGGTCACACAGAGCCCATGGTGGAGCAGGGGGATAAGCACACAGAGTTCCTGAAACACCCCCACATGTAGCTCCAGCCTGCCTGTGCTGGAAACAGCAAAGTCTGCAGCTGACTGAGGTACAGTTTGGCAAAAGATGGAATTCTTAACAATGAGCCAGTCTAGACATGGAGACATCTGGATATGTCACCTGTGACTCTCCCAACAGCTTCTTCCTGCAGTTCATATCACAAAAAAGAAATTGCTCTTAATTCATCCAGCTTCACTTCTAATCAGCACCCCTCTCTCTCACTTCTGTTACTATATAAAAAAGCCTTTTTAACACCAAGAATAACTCCAAGGCTTTAGCTTGCCCCAGTCAAGTCAATATTTCCATTAGATAAACAAGCATGTCTGCCTGGCTCTTGCTGCCAGGCTGTTTTCTCATGTCTGGTTCTTTTCTGCCCACACTCGACTTTTCCTCCTTCATTTGAAGCGCTGGGATGGGGACCCTGCCCAGGGGTGGTCCCACCAGCAGCGTGCACAGGCACCACATCCCCTCCTGCTCCCAAATGCTGCCTCCCTGCTCACTCACCCACGTCTGCCAGCCTGTTTTGCCAATCTTGTTTGCATCATGATTAGCAAGACAAAAAAAATACAAAAAAGACACCAGCAAATAAATAAGTACTGAATGGTTCCTGTTCACTCAGTACACTTCTCTGCTTTCTAGAAATTCATCTCGGTATTAAAATCAAAGTACTAATGACCATCATCTCATCAGTAATTGCTGTAATCTGATCAAAATCCCTGCAGTTATCAATCACTGCAAGTTCTCATTACTCTTTTATCTTTCTGCTCTGTTATCCCAGAAGCATCTCCTCCAGCGACATGAAAAATATTATTTTATTCAGAGAGTATGTTAAGGATCTGTAAATCAAAGCTACCAACTTACTAAACATGCAGCAAAATCACATTTTTTCCTGGTCTCAGAATCAATCACCTCAGAGTGACTCCAGTGATAAATTAAACTTCGTATCTTATGTGCAAGATAGTGAAAATTATTGTTTTCCACTTGAATAGATGCACAGAGAGGTGTAAAAGCCAATACATGCCATTCACACAGCAACAGGCATCTCCAAGGACTCCTGCTTTCAACTAATGGCTTGAACAGAATACCTTGGAAGAACGGTGTTACACAAATAACTGCTGTAGTCAAATTGCTGGAAAATTGGAGAAGCTCAGGAATATTTATTTTGGTGAATTTTAATCCTGAACAAGCCAGTGTAAGATGCCAACCTGTAAATAGCCTTCCTTCAAGCAATAAGTGGAGTATTTTAAGAACTTTTAGCAGCGGTAAGGGTGAGGTCTGCAGTGCCTGCTGCTCACAGGTGCAGCCCTTTCAGCCTTCTGTGGTTCAGCGCCTTTTTGGGATTCTGCGAGTCTGTCTGGGCAGAGGAACACTTGCCAACAATAAAAACAAAGCCCACAGATCTTCCTGAAGCCCGTCCCGAACAGCAGTCACTCATGCATGACTTTAAATGGTTTTACCTTGGCTGCAGCAACAAGCCCGAGGGCGCAGATGAAGGCGTGACAGCGCAGACCCGGGAGAAATGAATAAGAACAAAGGAGCTGCATGCAGCAAAAAGTCTAAGTAGAGGAGAGACAATGGAAATGACCCATTCCCAGACAGCCCAGAAACTGAATTCCTGCCATCAAAAGGCATCCCTAATCTCTTAATGCATTAAGGGATTCAGCAGTCCTTGCAATTGCCTAGGAATTTAAAGGTTAATTGCAACCAGGATCTTTCGATGAAGTTATGCCAGAGAATAAAGGTTTCAGGAAATTCAACCGCTGTAATTAAGAGATTGATATCACAGATTCACATCTTCCAGAGCTTTGTGCAGTGCCTAGCACTGATGCCTCCGTTTTTCTCTGGAATTTGGAACAGCACAAAAAAGTACATGTCTCTGTGAGGCTGGAGGCTTCAAAATCCAGCTGATCATTCTTCTGGGTCTAATTATTAACCCAGGGCTGTATTGGAAGACTCCAGCCACTTCTTTAAAACTCCTGGATGAACAACAGCACCCCAGATACAAACATTATAATCATCTTTCTTGTGGCCTTTTTATTAAGGGTTTTGCTTCTGCTTCTCCTGCAGACATTCAAATTCCCACAGTGACCCACAAAGGGCTCTGCCATGAAAAGCCCTAAGGATGGGGTGTTCTCTCTACAGCAAAAAGGCTTCTGTTTTGTTCACTTGTGGCAGCAGAAGGCTTCATCACACCTATATCTTTGTGTTTCTTGGGTGACTGCTATGAGGCACTTGCCAGGGCTTAAGGAAAACGGGGAAGAGGCAAAAAAGCTTCTGGATGTGACAACAGAAATGGTCGGGTGTGATAGATAAGAAAGTAAGAAGCTGATGAGCCTTACAGAGAGCACAGAAAGGAAGGTCTGTGTTCAGGGGTAGTGACAGAGAAGTTGTGTGAGGAATGGCCAAATTCCACATAATTGAAGGACTGAGCTCCTGTGGGGAACAGAGCCAGCATTGCCCAGGTAATCAATCACATCTGACAGCAGCTGCACACCTGACAGCCGTGACATCCTCAAGCAGAGCTGGAGAACAATTTCATGCCCTAGCCCTGCCAGAACAATTTCTTTCATTTAGTGCTCAGCCCATTTCATACACAAGGTGTTCTGAGAAGAGTGCTTAGGAGCAAAGCAGAGAAAAACCACATCATCTGCAGATCATCTGCCTGCTTGAAAAACTAGAAAATATTCTCTTAGTCAGCTGGTGTCTCACAGCTCAAAGGCTTCTACTTTGGGACAGTGCTTTTCCTCATGAAACAAGGTAAGAACAGGCTGATGTGTGGGGCTGGTATCCCAGATTCAGAATTTCTTCTTTCTGGATCAGTCTCCTTCAAAAGCCAAAGTCCAAAAAACAGAGCAAAAAGAGATGCCCCAAAACAGACAAAAGGAAAGCTCTTAGCCAAGCATACAGGATCATTAGGACTAAGCTGGAGAACTTAAAGCCCTGTTTTTGTCCTGCTGCCTTTGCACAAGTGCCCAGCTGGAGTCCTGAATGGGGCTGGACACCCCATCCCTGGAACATTCCAGGCCAGGCTGGACGAGGAGCAACTCTTAGCAGTCCACATCATTATTGGGATTTCATTAGCAGGGTTGCTAATGAGAAATGGGATTGAGGTGTAAGTGAGCATATTCCTCTCAGGGACAGCAAATTGACCAACATTCACTGACAGAAGCAGCAAAAAGCAGGATGTGGGTTCTGTGCCATCTGGGCAGTTTCCACAGAGAACATGTCAGGAGTCTTAGCACACCTGGAGGAATTCACCTGGCTTCTAGTCAGAGAATGTGTTGCAAGATGCATTTGTGCCTTCATGTTTCAGTTTTAAGGCACTCCCTAAGATTAGAATTTGGGGTTGATTGGTGAGAAGTGAGAGCAGTTCAGGCCTCTCCAAACCTGGGAGCAGTCACTGCTATCAGACTGAGCTGAAAGGCTTCACATCCTGCACAGCCTCGCTTGCCAGGAACAGCAGAACTCCACAGGCTGGCAAAGGTGAGCCTAAAATTTCATCTCCACGAGATGAAAATCAAAAAGGCCTCATACAGTCTTGGCAACAGCAAAACAACCAGCCCTTGGCAGGCAAGAGATGCTGTGTGATGCACTTCTGGAAAGTGCCCTGTGGATGTACTGACACTGCCCAGCTCACAGACTGCCACAGAACACAGAGCAGCCGGAGGGAAGGTCAGGTGGAAATTAGATTCCAGAAGAGACACTGCGCATTTAAAACGCTCCAGCCTCGGGAGGACAGAATTGAGTTGTTTATTCAGGAGGAAGCATGTCTGGCTAACATTGAGTTTGCATTTAATTGGCACTGATGAACAATAAAGTTGCAAACTCCTTTCACCAGTGCATGAATGTGCAGAAAACAACCTGCCACGGAACATTATATAGGAAATATTGTCCTTCGGCATCCTGCAGCCTTCTGCCGTGTGAATCACAGCCCATTTAACAAAGGCAGGGACGCTGGGCTGCTCAGGGGAGGGAAGGGCAGCTCTGACCATTACACACCAGCCAACATCATTAGAGTCAATTACCCTATTAGCACTGAAACAGACCTGATACGTGAGCAGGGAGCCTCAATGCTCTTCAAGTGCTGCTTTTAACTGGAGATCAAAAATGGGCACAGGAAATACCCAGCTGCCTACAAGCAGCACTCAGCACCCGGCAGCATTGGGTCCCTAATTAGGATTTAATAAGCTGGTAATTGTAATGGCAGTGGTCTCATTAGGCTGATACCTCATTACTGTGAGCACAGATCAAGTTGAGAAAGCCAGTCAACCTTGCAAGCCTTTCCAAACAACCAGACAAGAGCTGATTAAAGTAAGCGCTGCTTTTGAGGCAGCTCCTAATGAAAAGTGAATTCACGGCCAATGGGAAACCAACAGTAATTTGTGTCACTCTTTTAAAGAACATCTTTAGCGAGAGGCATGGGACCAGGAAGTTTGTTAATACTAAATAAATGCCCAAAATCAAAAGGAAGAATTTGTAGTCAGCACTACAAAGTAAGGAACACCGAACTGGAACAATGCTTGCCCCAAAGAGAGTCCATGCAAATTACTAATGACTGCTTAGGGTAAAATCTCTAAAGCAGACCAACACGTTTCTGAATCTCAAAGAGCTTGATGGCCCTTGGTTCCTCACTATGTTTATTGAAGCTGTCATTTCAGGTACACACTTGGGCACTGCTCAATAGCAGGTGAAATCAGGCTGCATTTTCACTGCTCAGTGTCTTTGATCAAATAAATGTGTCTGCTTCACTCTCATCTGCCTCTGCTTGTGCAAGACCACAGCTAAAGGTCTAAAATAAAGTCGTGCATTTATCAATAACAGAAGTGCAATGTGTTTTATAAATAATTTTGATTCCGGGAATTTAGATTAAAAAAAATAGACTATTTCATGAAAAAACTGGAGCACAGATACCATCCCATGCTGGGTAATCTCCTAGAAACCAATCAGTCAAGAACTTCTGAATGTAAATCAAAAAGCCTTTAGGCTCTGTTGCTCACCTTTTTTCCAATCAAAAACATTAAGTTTACTGAGGCCAGGATTTTGCAGCAAGTCACTTTACACCACCTTTTCATCTCAAGAAAGCAGCATGAGCTGAGAGTTGGTAAAGTGAATTCAAAAAAAGAACATTTCTGAGCTTTATTTCTAAGTATCCAACTAGACAGTTTTAAAGTTCCTGTGAGTGGTTACCAAGGCAGACACATGAAAAAAATCTTATACAGGAGGGAATTGAAGGATTAACCTTTTCTTTTGGTTTTCTTTGGGCTTTTTTGTGAAAAGATTCCTGCAGAACAAATCTTTATATAGGCTGCCTTTCAGTCATTCAATACCTTGAACTACTGCAGAGATAAAACTCTACTCTTAAAAATTACTCTTGTGAGCAATTTTGGGATGGCAGAGGATGTATTTGCACAGAGGCCTTGGAGCAGCAGCCACCCCATGGGCTGTCACTGGTATCACTCAGCTGTCACCTCCCTGTTCAGAAAAGTAACAATGGTCATGGCCACCAAAAAGAGAGGAACCTCTCAGGAGCCCATAAATGAGATTTTTTATGCAGTTAAGTTCTTTACTACACTGACATCAGCACCAGCCACGAGCTGGTGTCTCCCCAGTCCTGCAGGAAGCTGGTTCAGGGAGAGCACTCAGCAGAAATCCTCTCCCTTGCCTGTTTTTTTTGTCCTCCAGCATCAGGAAATGTGTACCTTTGTGGGAAAACCCCCAATGAGTTTTGGTAACTTTATGGCATTATCATAAGGGGTCCTTTTGTTCCAGTCACAAGATTTCCTTTCCTTCCCTTAAAATGAGATTTCTCGTGGTGTAACTCGATGACCTCCACAAAGCACAGTTATTCACTAATATAAAAATTAATGTTAATGCCAGAGTAATGCAATTTATGAACAATTCGAAAAAGCATTCAGCACTTACAATTAGGACATAATTACGAGTTTGAAAGGAACCCAAATAACTATATCTGCTTTTCCTCACATAAGTTATTGGTCTGACAGTCCCTTGCAAAAAAAATTCCACAAATCCTTCTGGAGTAATCGAGTAGGGAAGTCCTGGTCTTTCTAATGGCACTTGGTGTAACATTACGTTGCTACTGGAACCCACAGGTTCCCCAGATTTACCCAGAGGCCAGGCAGCTCTGTTATCTGATGGAGAAATCTATCTATCCATGCACTTAGAGGCTGGACAAGATGGGATGAATTTTGCCTCTTCTGCCCAAAGCAATTGGGCATTTACCTCACCTACTCAGCAGCACCATGTTGGCTGTGGGGGGCCAAGGAACGGCCCAAAGAGCACCAGGCAATCTGTGTTTGGCAAAAACTGCAGCCTGGCCACTTGTATGGCCACAGGTGTATTTTCTTTAGCTGGTTTGGCACTGCCATCCCTCAAGAGCTGTGAGCAGAGCCATTTCCTCAGGGAAAGCCTTTCCACCCCTCCACCACCAAGGCTCAGAAAACAAATCGAGCCCACATCATCTCCTCTACCATTTCTTGGTGAAGGAAATGATCTGCAGTGAACTCCCTGAGGTCCCAGACCTCAGCAGGATCTAATGAATTGTGTAATTTATTGTCTAACCAGACTCTGTATGGATCCTTCACGTGTCTCTGTTTAACACAACATCCCTATTTGGTTTGTGCATAACCTAAGGAAAGGCTGAATGCTGTTTCCTTCCTCATGCAAGACTGGATGCAGCCACATGTCTGAGCACTTCCCTGCACAAACATCTCAGCTGAAAACCACAGCATTTGGTATTTTGCAGGGAAGTCCCTGCCAAGTTCAGCAAGGGCAGAACTTCAGCCTGTGTCTGTACCCCTGGCATCTTTCACCACTGGTTTTTTCACCTCGTTTCACTGTTTTCCTTACAACCACCACTTCATTTTGTGGTGCCAGTTTTGTTCTATGGCTTAGAGGAACTTAAAGTGTATTTTATTATTAAAATATGGACAAGAAGTTACTCTGAGGTGAAACAAACCCCTGACATGCTGAAGCAATGGCCAGCACTGCCAGCTGACCAGGCACACCCATCTTCAGCACACAGTTGTGCCCAGAGAGCCCCTCTCAGTGCCTTTCAGCAATCAGGCAGATTACTGAAAGTTAGATCTTTTCATCTCTTTAACTTCCAGGAATTTTCCACCAAGTGGGAATAAGCCTTTCTGACAGCTCTGAGTCAGAGTGAAAGGCAGAAAAAGTGACAGGTTTGTATGACTTGAGAATAAAACCATAGAGAACACATCTGCAACTCCACACATATTGAAGTAGGCTGCAAAAAAGTGACAGCAAAAGAAAATCATACAGTGTTGGAACCCACAAATCAGGAGAACCTGACTGACAGCACAGCAACACCTAGAGAATAACAGACTAGAACTGCTGGTAGAAAATTTAAATATATTTAAATTAATTCCCTCATTCCCGAGAAAGCAATTATGTTGACGCTAGAAGTACCTAAGTTTTCAATCTGTTTTGAAATATCAAGCTGTCAATATTTTCATCCATTTTGCAAATAACCATTACAGGGAATTAAAATACAGCATTGCTCAAGGATTGCCAGTACATCATCTACACAGGAGAGAGATTAAAGCTGCCTTGACAGCTGCAGCCTCACCCAGCTGCAGCAGACGAACAGCCCACTCCAGAGCAGCACTCAAGGACAGGAGCTCGGAGGGGAAAGGATGCAGACAGCTCTAACATGGTGTAGAGGCTCTCCAGAGTACATTTAGACAGCCAGGAGCACAGATCAGGGTTACTAAACACAGAGGAATTCAGGCCATGATGTTTCTCCTCAGAAAGGGACAAAGAGACTGGCTAGGGGCATTGTTGTTCTTCCTTAGCTAAGCAGTCTTGTCCTGTCCTGACTTTCTCCTCCAAGATCTGCTTTTAGAGACACACAGAGTAGCTCAGACTGTGCCCTGGGCTAGGGGGGGAAGATGGGGACTTGGAGGTGTCCAGCAGTGTCCAGCATCACTCAGTCAGAAGACCCTGGAGCAGAAATAGAGACAATAATTGAAAACCACATGAAATGTTACACATTTCAGACACAACTCAGGCAACACACTCCAGAAGCTAAAAAATACTGAAATTGTGCCTATTGGGGCACAAGTTTTGCACAGTCTCAGTTTGTGATCTAAGATAAGCTCTTCCAAGTGGTGAAATGCTCCCTCCATTCTGCTCATGAGTTGTCATGTCCAACATGACCCAGGACATTTTTTTATTAGCTCTTTATGATTCTGAAAATTCTCAGAGATTAATATTGAGGGCCAAGCCTGTTTGAAATTTATCTGTACAAGAGAAGAATTATTTCTTCTGTATGAATATCCTTCTTTTGCTTTAAATTCAGTTTATTAGCCTTAATTTGACTGATGAAAAATCAAATAAGTCACATGGTTCAATTAAAAGCAGCCAGATATGTTGGGCTTTTTCCTGTGCATATGTAACCCACAAACAAAGAGAATAATATAATAATGGCCAAAGCATTTGTTTGTATTGAGCAGAAGAAGAATTCATCAGAAGAAAGCAATCTTGAACTAAGTCACTCTGAGGATGCAAACCAGCAGAAAGTTAAATCTAGCTCCCCTAGGAACTAACTTCAAATGTATTATATTTTCAGGATGGTTTTAAAAATCAATAGAGTTCTTGAAATACTTTGTATACAACCAACAATTGGCTGCAAATCTATTTAAGGGTGGTTTGTCCTACCCTGGGAATGGCTAAAAGGAAGCACAAGCACCATTTGGTGGCACAGTAACATCCTGCCCCCCTCAGCTCCCAGCCAGGCTGAGCAATCCTGTTCTCCTCAGAACACTTTTATCAGTACACAGCTCTAAACTTTGGAATACATGGAAAAATGCCCTTGACCAGCCCACTGCTGCTCTGGCAGGACAATGGTTTTGCAGTTTACCCAGCCCGATTCACCTTTCTGCTTCTTTCTTCCCCAAAGCCCACAGCAGAGTGGTTTCACAGAATCACAGACTGGTTTGGGTTGGAAGGGACCTTAAATCCCATCCCCTTCCACCCCAGCCATGGCAGGGACACCTCCCACTGTCCCAGGCTGCTCCAGCCCCAATGTCCAACCTGGCCTTGGGCACTGCCAGGGATCCAGGGGCAGCCACAGCTGCTCTGGGCCCCTGTGCCAGGGCCTGCCCACCCCGAGTAAAGAATTTCCTTTTAATATCCAACCTGCTCTCTCACAGCTTCAAGCTGTTGTTTTCAGCTCACTTACATAAATACAGCACACAGGAGAATCTTTTGTTTCCCCATTTATTAGGCAAACCACCTCCCACCCCTGAAGGTTAGCTCTGGGCTACCCACACTGTCATTACACCTGGAATTAAAAACCTTCCTGCAGCACACATGGCCCAGGCCTGAGGACTTGGGGACCACGGAGCCCCTGCCCAGCTGAACACAGACCCTCCATGCCCATCCCACTCAGGATCTGGAAACAGGAAGCCACGATTTGGATTTCTTATAGGAGATTAGAGATGATACAGCTCAGGAGGAGCACGGTGGCTTTGATAAATGCGCCTCAAAGGTGATTCCTGACATTTGCAGACTGTGGTTTATTTTAAAGTAACAATCAGAGAAGCAAACGTGATGATGAGGCATTGAAGTGCCCTGTAGATGAAACAGCAGCAACTGTGGATGTGAAACCTCAGCCAGAACCACTGAGGCTGCTGCACTGCTCTGCTCAGCCTCCTTTGCTCAGTTTGGATCTCCAGGTGCCCAGAGATTCTCTCAGGATGAGCAGCTCTGCTGGCAAGATGACAGGAGGGCCTGGCAAGTTATAAGCTTGTCAGTCTGAGCTCAGGGAGTGCAGCAGATTTGCAGAAATTCTTTACTAAATAGAGTAGATGAAATATTATGCTAAAATTTGTCTTGTTTCCCTTTACCCAAGGAAATCCCCAATTCATCAGCAGGGTCAGAGTGTGACACCACAAATTTCCACCTGAACTTTTGTCACCTGTGATGAGAGTTCAGACCCTTAGGTCTGCCCAGCAATTCCTACAATGGAGAAGCTTTTCCACAAGGGAAGCTGCACAGCAGGAACTGACTGTGCTCCTGAGAGGTCACCATCACTTTCCCACAGGATTGGGGTCCAGCTCATTGCTGTGTTCACATTCAGCTGACAAAGAGGTGAAGTTCACCTGCCATCACCCAGGGAAGTGCAGAACATTGGCTACAAAGAGCTACAGGATTTCATTTCACTCAGCAAGGGGGTGAGAGCTCCAGACCACACCTGGTTGCAGTAACTTACGAAGTGATGCACCGGGAAAATGCCATCCTAAAAAAAGAAACAATAACACATAATTAGGCCAGAACATGAATGAACTGAAGATGTAGTTTTTCATTCCATGTCGCATTTCCAGAGGGAAAGCGGAAACAGAAATATGGAAGCAGGATTTTACTTTATGCATATCTGTAACTATGGCATAACTGGAATGCACATTTCACTTGAATATGCATTCAGAACTTGTAACTGAGGGAACAAATAGGATAATGAGATTATTTCCAAAACAAGTAGATAATCACCAGGTATGATGCATCTCTGCATTCTAAGGGAAATGATTATTCCACAGCTTGAATGGAATTCTGCCTCAGATCCATTCCAACAGAATCCAAACTGTGTACCTGAAACAACTGAGGCTGTCTAAGCAACAGCAGGTGCCTGCTCAATAAAGACTTAACACAGAAGTAATTAAGAAAAAGAAGCAAACAGGCCTGTTTTCCTTCTGCTCTTGCACAGGTAGGACTGGTCCTGTCTGCCAAGCTCTGCTTCCAGCTCCTTCCACAAGGTGGGTTCAAGTACCAGCAGCCCATGGCCAGCAACTGAGACTCCAAAACAGAAATCTGGGACCACATCCATTTACTGATGCGTGGTACCTGCTGGAAAAATCTTTTGTTTCACATTGACCACACAGGGAATTTGAGTCAGGAATAGATAATCCTTAAATTTCAAGTCCTGACCTATTTCAAACAGGCTGAATGTCACTGCTCAGCTGTTCCTGAGACAGGAACAGGCAACTCTGGAGGCAAGAGGTGAGTTTAGAGTCCATCACCTCCCACAGTAACTGTGGAGGCATTTGGGGATGTTTGCTGGCACTGCAATTCACTCCATGGTCACTGGATTTCCACAGGACAGCAGTGTGACCCTTACCCCAGGGCCACCTCCTCAGCAGCGCCTGCAGACCCCTACCTATCCCATGCCTTCAACAGGAGCTGTCACCCTGGCAATGCACCTCATCCCCAGGGCAGCATCTACCAACCATCCTGAAATCAGTTTATGAACTGCTCTCTGTACAAAACCATCCAGTTTGCTGATAGATGGCAAATGGTGCAAGCCACAAGTAACAAATAAATTACCTGCTGCTCTCTAACAGAATCCAGTGCTGACCCAGGTCATCAGAGAAACTGGGAACAGTTCTTCATAAGGAACAACTAATTGAAAAACAATACTAATGATACTAAAGCGCTATTACTAAATCCATTCTGTTGTCATCATTATGCCAGTCAACATTCCCGTTCTGTGCTAATTAGGTCAGATAGCAGAAGCTCAGAAAAAAAAAGAACATTAAGCAAGTGTATCTGGAGCATTCCAGAGACAGCCAGAGACAGTCAGAAGGGATTTCTGAGTACTCATTGCCTACGGAATTTTGGAATCCCCTTAACAAGTCCTTCCAGTCAGATCAAGATACTCTGGTTTAATCCTTTCTCTCACTCTCTCTAGCAAAGCACAATGTGTTTTGTCAGGGAGTTTTCAGCTAAGCCAAATCAGTGAGTTTGTCCTGTTTTGCTCATGCAGTAATGCTGATTTTCTGTCAGTCGTGACAGACAGGGAACAACTTCCCCTCACAGGTGACTCTGGTCCCCATCCAAAGCCACTCTTTCAGTGTTACAAGGATGAAATTTAGATTCTCCAGCCTTTTTCTCTTAACAGGCATTGGAGACATAAAAATATCTTGTTGGGACAGTATCACATTGACTTGTGATAAATTGACAAAGTAAATTTCCATGGCTCATAACTCCTGGAACAACACCTGCCAAAGTCCACACCTGGCTCACACCTGCCCTGACAGCAGTACCTGAAGTTTGTAAGCTACCAAACAGATCCTTGTTTATCCCAGATGAAATTCAGGAGGGTTGCAGTCAACTGATCCTACCTACACTGTGAGGTGAACTAAGTGTCCTCTGGATACCTTGCATGCATGACAAGGCATCACACACAAAACAACCCCAAAACAAAGAAACAAAAAAACAAACCCCAAACCCACAAAATTCTGTTTTCTCTCTGCTAGAGCTGGGTTGATGACAGGAGTCAAATTCAAGTGGTTGTTTTTTATTCCATAGTTCTACAGAATACTCCTTTCACTAGGGTTGTCACAGTGTACATGAGAAACATTTTTCAGTCACTCAAAACATGCCCTTTCTCGTTCTTGGGGGTTTTGTTTGGTTTTCTTAATTTTAGAAAGTATATAATCATTCAGGGACAAATTAAAAGGAATAAGTCTGGCTGATCATATTTCTATTAAATGACAGGAGTCAAAAACTTCTTCTTCAATGCATTAATCTGTAAACATTTCCCCAACAACTGCAGGAAGGAGATGCAGCTGAAGAAGAGTTGGGTACTTACCTGGTTAGACCCTCCCCACCCCACCATTTGTACCAAGGACCATCCTAACCATGTATCAACAACAGCCAACCATTAGTCAGCATGTTGTATTTAAATATTTCAACTTGGTCAAATAAAGAAATGAAATTAATCTAAAAATATTTTAATGTAGCAAGCTTGGCTATAGAACCAGTGCAACATAAAGAGGACACCCATTGTATAACCAACTTTACTGCTTAACAGAGTAAGCTACAGATGCAACAGATTCACCACAAGTTATTTGGTTAAATTAAATACTGAAGTTAGGATCATGCTGTTGGTAATTGTGGTTTTACAGTACCAATGCTCAAGTTGGCAGAGTTAGTTTGACTGTAAGTTAAATGCAAGTTTACAGAGAAACAAAATAATTTAGTATAGTATCCTGTATTGTGTTCCATGCTCAGTCACAATGATAATGTCTTCAACAGATAAACAACATTTCAGCATTATGTAAATAATGCCAAAACATACAGGAGTTTTAATGGCAAATTTACAACATAACACAGTGTTTAACAAACAGATTCCTCAAGCATGAGGGCCAGTGGTGACAATGCTAAACAGGACTAGAAGCATCCAAGCCCTACTCAGTGCATACACAGTGGACCACACTGACAGGAATGCTTTACCTTTTGATGGAATTGTCTCTCTGGGAGTTTGTGTCCCAAACTTAATGCAATGGAAAAGGAATGTTAAACTCTTGCCTCAGACATGAAGCAAAAGCACTACAAGTTATTTACAACTTGAACCAGTAAAACCACTTTAAGATCAGAGAAAAACTGTGATCACTTGACAAAGATGACAGAGCTTGGTTACTGTACTGTGTGAACCAGGATGGTAATGAAGTTGTAAACAAACTTTAACCAAATCAGGTTAATGCATCTATTCTTAACTTGAGAATATTGCCATTTCAGCAGACAGTGATTTTTAAAGCTAAGGACACTATCAGAGGTTTTATTTTTGTTTAAAGCCAAAACTTTAAAAACTCAGAAGCTGGCAAATTATTTTTGTTCCTTATAAGCCTTCATTAACCTCTCCATAGCACATTTCAATAAAATTTTCAAACCCCTTAATTTTATCTCATTCTGCTCCAACTTAAGTAGCTGGTAGCACAGCTGAAGCAGATGCTACCAACACTTGAAAATCCCTACTCATTGTGGCTTGGTTTACACTGCTGGGAATCAGTTCAGACTGCTGGCTTCATCCTACATTGAACACAAAACACTGAAGCATTAGGTCTTAATTTGAAGAGAAATACTTCCTCAAAATTAAACAGGCTTTGCAAATATGGAAAGAAAGACATAGGGAAATCATATTTCAATCTGTCAATCCCAGCAGTGTCAAAGTCTTTCTTCCTCCCCCACCCTCCAACGAAACCACATTGCCAAAGTGGCTGATGAGACACTGATGGAAACAAATCCACTGACAGAAAGCCTGGATACAAAACAAAAAGAAACTTTGTCCCTGCCGCATCTATTTTTTTCTTTTTTTTTCTTGCATTTTGTAATGAACCCATACAAGCATAAAAGGAGTTATGTTGGTATTTTGTGTTGTTTCTTAAAACAAAAAAATCTGAACAAACTTCTATTTCACTTCAGATTTTTCTTTTTATGCCAACCTATTTCTCTTCATAACTAAAGGTGATAAAAAATAAATCCATACTAATGAAAAAGAAACCCAAACCCTGTAATCAAACTGCTTTTTCAAGTATGCTTCTCCCCTCCTGAAAGAGCTGCATTAGCCATGCTGCTGATTAAAACCTATGAACAGACTTAGCCCCCAAGCCCAGATTCCCTGGAAATGGGCTCAGCTGGATCTCCAGGACACAAGACTGGAGGCAGGAGGCAGATGGGCACATGGCACACTTTACATCACTCCTGAAATCCCTGATTCTGACTACATCCACTGTCACAGCCCCATCACATCCCCCCAGCAGGGGAAATGGCACAGGAGCCACAGAGTGATGTTGGACAGGTACCATCGTTCAGCCCCGTGCAAATCTTGGGCTGATGGAGATGAACTTTGCAGAGCTACCAGACCAGAGAGCTCTGCCCAAATTTTTACAGAGCATAACATAAACCACATCCTGGTATTTTGCTCAGTCTGGAATTCTCATCTCCATCTATTGCAATTATGGAATCACAGAGTCACAGAATAGCCTGAGCTGGAAGGGACAAGGATCATCCACTCCAACTCCTGAGGCCAATGAAAAGTCAGTGAGGGGGATTCTACAAGAGCTGGTCCCTGCATTAAGCATGAATACATGTGAAAAATAAATGGGGACAAACTTCCAAGTCACTATTAGTGATGGTGATAGGTTCAACTTTTCTTCCTTCCTCCTTATTTTCACTTCCCATTAATGCAAGAGAAAAGTGCAACTTTGCAGCATGTTTGTTCACATCAAGTTTTTCCTCAAGAACACATTTTGCAGTAACAAAAAATGTTCTATAAAGTTGCAAAGTGCACAAGCTGAAGGCACAGAGTACAAACACATAGGAAAACAGATTTCAAAATACCAAGTAAAAAGAAAAAAAAAATTAAAGAAAAATCTGGAATTCAAAACTCCCTGACACAAGATACATTTATATGGGACCAACTCTTGAAAGGTGACAGGTTTTAAACTAACAACAAATACTGCAAAATAACAAAACTTTATTCTTATTATTTGAGTAGAAGCTCCAGAAAATAACTTGAAGTTTAAAATCTAGTACACTGACGTGTTAACTAATTTTAAGAATGTCCTTAATTAAGAAAAGAGTGCAAAAAGGATTCTTCCATTCTAACACTTTTGGAAGCTGCTAATTTTGGCTGCCCATTTCCACTTTGAAAGGATTGTTTTTCAAGGTGCATTCCTCACAAAGGTAACAGAAGAAGAGTTTCTTGATAGGCCAGACCAAGGAATTGTGTCTTTCAAAGTCATCCCAACTGTTGCAGCAACTGACATTTTAATATATAAAGAAGAAAGTCCAAAACTCTTCTTTGAGGCATAGTTCATGTCAGAGCTTGAGTATCAGCAGTTGCCAAAGGAGGCTCCAGATAACACCTGTGCTCCTCCAGTGTCTGTTCTGGCTAGGAATAGAAGCTGATCCAGTATATTCACTATCTGTATCCCCTGGAACTTGCACAAGCCGATGATCCATCTGAAATTATAGAAAAAGTTAATAAATTCCCTTATTAAACTTTCACATTATGTCCCTTGCTACCCTTCCCCCAAAACACAGCAGTGTCTGCAAAACATTCCCAGTGTAAACAGAAGCTGATACATCACATCAATGTCCATTCAGTCATTTCAGCCTAATAATAATAAGAGTTCATCATAGAACTGTGGTGACATTTTATAGTAGGGAATAAAGTGAACATACTCAGCTGAAAGCACATGAGGAAATGATGGTAAAAGTGTCATAAAATGAGCAGAAGTTCACAACAGTACCTGAACAGATACCATTCCCCAATAGCTCTACATCCAAGCAGCTTGTATTATCTCCTGGCATGGTAAAGGTTACATTGCAGACAACTGTTACACGTGCAGATGCAGCCTCTGACACCTCCCCACCATGAGAACCCACAAGTCCACCAAGCTGCCCAAGCTGGAGGGCAGGGCTGGATCTGTACTTACTGTAAGTTAACTCTTCTCCAGCTCTCTTGCGTGACTGGTCACCTCTGCAGGAGAAGGCAAAGAAAGGTGTTTTCATGATAACTTCAATTAAAGATGTCCCTGCTCCTCTGGACCTTCAAAGGTCCCTACCAACCCCAGTCATTCTGTGATCTTCAAAACAACAGTGAAATGCCTCAACACCATCAGCAGCTTCTAGAGCTTTAGAAAAAAAATGCTACTACTACTGCAGGAATCTCAATTTATCAAAAGTATAAGCTGTATTTCACACATTTAATTAGCTCATCCTTTTGCTACAGACAGTAGGCTTGATCTCATAGGATAATCTTTTACAAAATGAAGAAGAGTTAAAAATGCTCATATGCAGCTGGAGCTTAAAACACGCATAAAATTGTTTTCCTCACTTTGAACTCCTCAACCAAACTTTACAGCATACAGCACTATATAAAAAAAACCTCTGCATCTGTCAGTCTGAAAAGATGCTCCCGACTCTTACAGACTCAAAGTCTGAGCTGACAACATTTGCTCTTTAAGGAGAAGATTTTAGCACTTAATGGTGTTGATAAGCTGTTCTTCAACTAGAAGCTGACGTGCAATTACTGCTGCTGAATACATCTCACTGTGCTGTGTTCCTCATGGTTATTGCTTTCAATCTTACTAATTCTGTAGGTGGCTCATAATAGTTCTGCTTACAAGTTGCATTTCACCAGTTTCACACTGCTTAGAGAACTAAATGTGACACTTCAAGTCATTATATCCACAAAACCAACTGGTTTTTGAAATGCATTTTGCCTTGCAATGGTCAGTGTCCCTTCCTGGTCTTTCATACAGTCTCTCCTCTTTACAGAAGCAGCCAAAGAATTTCACAGCCACATCTCTCATTTTTTTTGGTAACTTTTTTGGTAACTAAAGAAAAATATTTTCCCAACCAGTTGGTTTTGTGGATATAGACTTGAAATGTCACATTTAGTTCTCTAAGCTGTATGAAAGTGGTGAAATGCACTTGTAAGCAGAACTATTATCAGCCACCTACAGAATTAGTAAGATTGAAAGTTTGACAACACCAAATTGTTCCCTTTTCCATTTTGCTCTGTATGTTACATTCTTTTGTCAGCATTATATGCCTACTCAGTTACAAAGTCTCACACTTCTATTCCTTGGGCCAAATGCACTGCTTTTCTCAGCCCAGGGTCTTATGGTTTTATTTTTATGCTTATCCCTCAAAAAATTCTTTTCCTCAACAGACAGCCTTTGCAAAGAAGAGTCTGCACCAAGTCATTTGCATTTGGGTCAATGGTAGAGCTCTGAAGCTCAATAATTTACTAAGCTTTGAAGAGAGAGATTATCTTTGAGGAAAACCACAGAGTATGAAATCCAGAAATGCACCCAACACTAAACATATCCACATCTAGTGGGTGTTCAAACCACAGGGTCAGACTCTCAGCATTGCACAGGTCACAGGAAAAATGAAGATGTTATCTCTTCATGAAGAAATGAACCTGATGGGAGTAGAGCACAAGGCTTTCCCAGCCTGATCTTAGACTGTCAGAGTACTGCAGAAACAGTGAAAAGTGCTGTCCCTTTGCCTGGCAGGAAAATAGAACAGCACAGAGAAACAGGCACTGCCCAGAGGGAACAATTTACAGTATGAACATTTTCTGCTGTTGTCTTTTACTGTTTGTTCCTTTCCCTTTTCCCCCTCCCCAATTCAATACTTAGATGGGAAATGTCTATTTAAAATAAACACTTCGCCTGTATAAATAACTCTGAAAGTGGAATAAGGAGAAAACTGACATTTTCAGAAGCACCAGAAATAAAAGAGAGCTTATAGAAAATAAACAGGCAGAGAGTAAAGGTTGAAGTTGAACAGGAGCATGATCATGCAGTAGAAGCACAACCAAAGACTAGGGATGAATGAACTGCAAGCAACCTGATCAAAAAATTTCAAACCTTACAATCACCTGTTTTTTAGGAACCATCTGCAAGGCTGTTTGTGCTCAAAAGGCATTGAAAATAAAGCCATATTTCAGATACTGAATTGTGAAGGTTCTTTATTAACTCTTAAATAATTTCTCAAGTATTTTTAGGTGTATCCATTTTTACCATTTCAGCACTGCACAATCACTACAAGAGATTAATAATTATTACCTGGTAAATCCATTCTGAATAAGCTCTCTTTGAAGTTTCTGGTCTTGAGCAGCATATTCCTGAAGCTCAGATTCCACAGCAGGGGGTAGAATATTTGGGATGAATTTAGAAAATAAAGCTGGTGCCATCTGTACCCATTCTGTAAGATAGAAAGCAATAACAAAATACATGGAAGACATATTTTGTGAAAAAATTTTACTGTTTGACAAATGTAACTTTTTTAACATATTAGGATCTTGAATTTGAAAAAAGGAAAAATAAAAACCCCAAATCAAGAGAAACCATGCATTAAAGCAGAACAAATGAGACTTTTGAAATCAGATTTTACATGTAGATAGAAGAATTACTATTCTCAGCTTCATCACCAAACTGAAATTCAGTTCCTGCTGCATCTCACAGGACCTGATGAGTCTCTGGACACTCTTAAGGACAGGCAACTGATGAACAGCAAACTCACTTGGATAATTAGACAATGATTATAACACTTTAGGAAATTTATCCCCAAAATGTACCTTTCTCTGCCCTGAGCCTTCTAAAAAGCACAGTAGTATCATCACACAACCCTACACCTCCATCCCCATTTTCAAAGGAATTAATGCATTTCTTTCACTGATCTTTCAAAGCTTAGACAAACACTTTTTTAATGTTCATAATACAATTCTAACTTGTGCTAGTTCAGCTTCAGGACAGAAATGTGATTTAATTTCACTACACTGAACATTGTTTTACAGGAGCAAGGCAATTCACCCTGAAGTTGCTTCAAAGCTTTAAGACTAAGCAAGGGATGAAAATTGAGTTTACAGCAACCGTATAGCAAGGTCTGAGAAAAATAAATAGCCCTGCAGCCAGACTTTCCACAGGCTGGAGGAGTTACCTGAAATTTGATCTTTACTTAGAAAAAAGTGAATCTTTTAAATTCACTGAGGAACATCACAAGTTTTTATACAATTCCCACAGTCCTGCAAACTGACTGAGGGAGCACTCGACCCCCTCATCCAGACCAGTGATAGAGGTTTTGAAAAGCACTGGCCCCAGCACTGAGCTAGGATTAAAATAGTCTTCTCTGGTAACATTTGGAAGTCTGACAGCTGTTAAGAACTTTCAACCTGAAGAGAAAACAAAGGAAAAGAATGAAAAGGGGAAGCCCCTGGCTGCCAGCCATGTCTCACTGCTTCTCCCTCTGCTCTCTGCACTGCAGACACTCACAGGCTGCTCTAATTCCACAGCTCCTTCCACTGGCCCCACTTTCTGCTCCTCCCCAGTTTTCTGCTCACCAGTGCCAGAATACATCCAATGGAGCAATCCCACTAAGTGAGTAGCACTGCCTCAGAGGAACCCTTGCTCTGACTGATTCAGAATTCATGCCCAAGAACTAGGATCAATCACCAAAGAACAGCCTTTTACACCAAGAAGTGCATCCTGGATCTTCAGCTACTCAAAATCTGGTTAGTTCCATGGTGTCAACCCAAAGCAGTGTCTGCTGTGCTGTGGACAGCAAGACAGGGATCATCTGGAATGGAAAACTGTGAAATCACAAGTCCATCACCTACAATATGAAGTGTGGTCAAGAAACAACCACCCTGAATTGCTTTCAAGAGAGTAATACTTTTATACTTACATATACACCCTTCCTATCTTTGGTCCTGAACACTTTCTAAAACTGAAATCAGCATGGCCTTAAAATTGATAGAAGCATGTTAATTCTGCTGATGTAAAAATAATCTTTGCTTAGAGAAAGTGCATTTTGTACATGTAGAGTCCACTATATCCCTAGTTTATACACATGCTAAATATTGCCCAAAAGCTTTTTGTAAAGGATTCCCATTTTCATTTCTGTTTCCATAAATGGGGACTGCAAAAACAGACTGAAGCTCAGGCACAATCCTTCTCTCAGGCACACCACAGTAAGAAACTGTCAGTATTGTAAAAGGAAAGGAACAGGTACCATTTACTCATGGATATTTTGAACACTTCCTGCTTCTAAAATCTTCTCAAATACAGGGTAGGGTTCTCCTCAGTTCTCCAAAACTTAGACGGTTCTCATACAAAATTGATTAAAATCTGCAACACCATCTTCCTTTCAATATAACTGTTGTTGCATAAGATGTCACAACGTATTCACAAGCTCACTTAAGTTCTTCCATGAAATAAAACCAACAAAACAATGGCTGCACAAAAGAAACAGTCAATCATTCACCTCATGCCAAAGACCTGGTGGTTTGAAGAGTGACTCTCAACACAACTTTCACCATTTCAATACTTCTAAATTTCTACTATGACAGACTCATTAACATCCTTCTTTCCTTATTTCTGCAGAGAAGGAATGGATCTCCTCTTTGTCTCCAAAATAGAGGGTTGGGCTGTGTTTTTTTTTAAAAAGGATTTAGTATTCATATGGTACTTTGCCCAGGTGACAGAGAGGCAACAAGAACCAGAGTGGAACTGAGCGTTATGATGCACAAAACACACAACAGACTTCGACTGTTAACTGTGCATTAGTGAGAGAGCAGACACATTCTGGCAAAAAAATGACAATCACAAGATGAGATCAGTAAAAACATTTTTCCTTTTTACCTGGTCGTAGTGTATACAGGCCTTTCACAATATTTGCCATGGTTGAAGGAGTTATTTGAAAAGGTGTTGACTGAGCTTCCAAAAGTAAAGCTGAAACAAAATTAACACAATCAGCAACTTTTCCAACCAAGAAATACAGGCTTTTACACATCAATTTTTTTTAATCAAAGAAATACAGCAATTGTGCTTTTTTTTGGCACCTGATGTCCTCACAAAGGAAACAGCCACATATCTGATTTCAACTTATTCTCCAGAGTAATAAAACATCACCTTTAGATAGAAGTATCCTGTTCAAATTATGTACAGTGAGAATGTGTAACAACTTTTTCATCCATTGGAGGTAGCAGAGGTTTGGCAGAACCACACAGGTGATGTCTTTAAGTATTCAGACACAGAACTGAAGCAAACTCATACCAAGTGTGTTAAACACTTGAAGATCCACAGATCCTTACTTTACAGCATTTAGAATCCTGCACACAAAACTAAGGACGGAAGGACGGACTGAAAGCCTATTCATGTGTAATGCAAAAATTGCAAACGTTGGAGAAGAAAAGTTCTTCCTTTAATAATTGCACCTTCCTCTTGAGGAAAAACCTGCCAATAGCACATTTACTGTTTATGCAGTGATGTATGGGGTTTTATCCTTATTTGTACTCACATGAGCTTGGTACATACATCTGAATTACAGAAACACAAAAGAAAGAAATTAAGAAGGTGTAAACCAACTGCTGCCTTTTGATTTTCATTTCTCTACCAAGCAGTTGAGCACCTTTCTGTGTCCACCACAGAAGGAGAAATGACTCTTAGAGTTCTACCTAAGGGACACATCTCTTGGGCTTACATTGGAGAAGCTCAGCTTTTTAAGCTTCAGAACAAACATCTCCAGTTCTGGCTTCAGCATCTGCCACTAGGATTTTTAACTAGAACAAAAAATCTTCAGTAGCATGTTCTTTCTTCTCTTTCTGAAACTATTTAAATGGTTCATGCCATAGGGAAATTAAAACAAAGTACTTTTTTGTAACCTCCAAGTAATCGAAGTTGTTATATTTAATTGCCATAGATGAATTTGTTTTACAAAGAGCCATCTGAAAAGTGCTCATTTCTGCTGAAGCCTTGAAAGTGTGAGAGCCTGTAACTGGTTCTGTAATGACATATTTACAGCCCCTTTCCTAAAAATAGTCTCTTGGCAGCCAAGAAAGCTGGAAATCATAGAATTAAAATGGGCATAGCGCTTTATAATGTGACAGTAATGCAGAATCCAAACAATGTGTGTGCATATACAAATATTTATATCTTTAATTAGACTACAGCCACTTCAGCCTAAGTATCACCAATAGATTTGCAAAGTAGCCAAAGAACTGTGAATTTGTTCTTCATGTGTAGACATTTAATTATGCAAAACAAATTACTTGAAACCAAAAATCTTCATTACTTTATTGCAGCTTCAGAAATCAACATTTCTTATCTTGCTTTCTGCAAATGCACACATCACCTGTACAATGCAGATTAAAATCACTCACCCTAATTTACAGTCAATAAATACAAGCATGACAGTATTATGTTCAATAAGATAACAAGGTAATGGCATGTATTTCCTGATTCTCAATAAAGAAAATTAAAGAATGTCCTGTTCAATAAGCCATACAGTATGGGCTAACCCAGCTTGTCCAAAAGCTGGACATCAAACCTCGAAAAATGTATAGCACTGCTGTAGGATTTGTGTTTTCACAACGATTTCCATAAGAGCAAACAGAACTCCCCTCTGGGCAGAAGGAGAGATCTCAACGCAAATTTAAAGACAAAGTTGTAAACTAAGATGCAAAGGTGTAAAACTCCTTTGCACACAAATTCATCTTTAGTTTTGCAATGAAACAACTTAGTATTCCTTCTGAATGAAACAAAGTATTTCATTGTGAAGCAATAATTTTGCAATGAGACAAACCTGTATTACTTCTTGAGAGGCTCACTCAAGGAACAGAAACAGCTCTGCCAGACATGCTGAAATTACCTCTCTTGTTATTTTACAATCTTACAAAAGACTAACAAATACAAAGGCTTTGACTCTTGCTTTATTAGAATAATTAGTGAGAGTCTACAATACAGAAATCACCCAGACTCCTTCTACCTGCTCCCAAAACTGCACCTGCAGCATTTACAAAGATAGAGGAGGGAGAGGCAAAATAAAACTGAACCTCAGCTGAATGAGAGTGGTAATGACACCATGACACCATCTCACCACCTCCACAGTGCTTATGAATTAATACCACATTCTACAGACTAAGTAACTAACATGAGAACAAATTAATTAACCAGTAAAGAGTCTTGAAAATAACTCCTGGCAGAATCACAGAAAACAAGTGTGAGTTCCCATGATGAAAAGTATTAAATGCAGAGATACAAAATGCTTTGAAATATTCTTGAACACAACACCTAAAACAGCCTCGAGGAATTTTGAGGAACAGTGAATGAACAATATTGGAGTAAGTGAGGTATGAACCTGCAACACTTCAAATACTCTGCAGTAATCAGGTTACCCCAATACTGCACAGTATTGGGGTACTTTGTCCCTTGGTGAACATTTAAGCTACTTCCTAATTACAGTGAGGCACTTTGGGCAAGATCCAGGAGCCCAGTAATTCTAGGAGTAGCAGATGATATCTTAACAAGTTCAAATTCACTTCTTCACAACCCAAGACTGCCTTGCAAAACCAAGGGTTTAGCTGCTCTAAAAAGCTTTTGCTATCCTTCAACATTCCTTTGAAAATAGATAACTTTTCTGGCACAACAGCAAAACTTTTGCATGTTAGTACAACAAGGGCTTTCTTCCTCCCTCTGTAGTAATTTAACAGAGCTAAAAAGGAAGCTATTTTAACAAATCATACCTAAGTATAATTTATGAAGATGTGTTCAAAGTTGTAACTACTCAACAATGCCCCTTAAAAAAATCAGAAACTATATCCCCACTAAAAGGAACCCCAACAGCTTCCCCACCAAGGCATTAGTGAGCTGCTGCTCTCCAGTCTCCAACAGCAGCAGTGCTTCACATAAACAGATACTGGAGATCTTTGTCCTGCTGTACAAACTGTGCCTTTTAAGACTTAATTCCACTATGTATGCAATGTCAATACTATTGTGCAGAGTAACAACTTCAACACTTCCAGACCTTACATAAGTGCGCAGCATTTCTGCCCCTTGGGAGGTTCTGCAGATCCCATGGAGTCAAATTTGCAGTAGGGCAAATTACCTTTACTCAGCCTAATTATCCTAGGTCCATCTGACCACACAAACCTTTCCACCTCACTGTGATAAAACCCCATTCACCTTTGAAGATGGTAAGATTGTTCCTTTATCCCAGTCCATGAAAAGCACTGGATTGAACCCCAATGCCAACAGCAATTAAATAGGGAGGGAATTGCCACAGCTGGCAGCCAAAATGAAGCTGAAAGTTTTTGTTGTTGTTGTCATTTTGGGTTGTGGTTTTCTGTAGGTTGGTCAGGGTTTTGTGTTTGTTTTTTATTGTTGTTATTTGGTACTTTTGGTTTGTTGGATAGTTTTTTACCTGCTGCCTATTTTATTATTAAGTTGTCTGATGAAGTTTGATCGTATATTAACTTTCCACTTCTTTAACCTAGGTTCAGTTCCTCCACGTTAATTACTGATCTAGAACTTATAAAGCCTTTTGAATGAAAAACTGACTTTATCATTGGCTTAACCCTCACATTTGCAGTTATGTCAAACTCTTCATGATCATCAGGTTTTGTCTTCCTTTAAACAGAGTTAANAACTCTTCATGATCTTCAGGTTTTGTCTTCCTTTAAACAGAGCTAAAAATAAATTTTTAACTCACATTCTTTTTACATTTAAATGAATTAAAATGTAGATCAGAAAAAACAAAAAGACATATTTTTTTATTACTATGCATTTGCCACCAGGCATTTAATAAAGCCACAGCTTGCTTTTAAAATATTCATTACATAGACCAAAAGTTTTATTAAGTGCATAGCAAAAATGCTACAAAATAAAAATTCCAAGTCTTAATCACATGGAAAAAATTCAGTGCTGCTAAAAGAATATGAAAAACAAAACTATAAATGTAGACATACATGCTTTTGGACTTGTATAATTGGAAAATAGGGTGGTATTTTCACAGTTAAAATTTTATGAGGTCTTATTGAAATTGGAATATTATTCCTATTTCTTTGCCAAGGAGCCTGATTAACCATGGTGGTCATTACATGAAACTGCATTTTCCAACTTAATTTGAGGTGCTGCAACTCAATCAACATGAAACAAGGAAAATAAGAAACGTACCTACAACTTTTTTTAATGGCCTAGAGTTCTTTCATGAAAGGTTTAGTTCAGAGACAAAATTTGCATGTAAATTGCAATTTAAAAGATTTGAATGTGTTCTACAATACTTGGTAACAACCCAGATTGCTTCCAGTATTGCTACAACACAACTACTTAGTCCTTAGCTGTCAAATTACAGCTGTGACTTCAATATTAGTGATGGTCTCCTTAAACTGCTGAGCATGTAAATATTGATTATTCCCTCAGACCAGCAGAGCACAGAGGGTATGAAACAACAGCTACAAAAGCTCTCTCAGCCAGTCCTGGAAGAGTGTAAAGGTGTCTGCTGAGGTTTTGAAAAGGGTGACATTAATATGAGCAGAGTTTTGAAGGAATGAATGTCGACTTTCCTGCAATAGCACACTCTCCATGGGCTGAAAAAGAAGTAGAACAATAACTGCAGTTGATTTTCACTATCAGTGTTTGTGTCTACCAATATTTGGAAAGAAAGAAGGAAGGAGAGGAAGAAGAACATTGTTTAGAATGATAGAATTGGAAAGTGGAAGTGATTAAACTATTTGCCAGCAAAATAAGCTAAAATTTAAATACTGAAATTCACAATCCTATAGATGCATAAAATTCTTTTAAAATTGTTTTTAATTAAGAACTTTAGAATAAATGCATCCCTTCCCTACATCTCAAAAAAGGATTTTTTATGCTACATAACCCTCTTGCCCCCCAAATCAATTACTGTCAGAGGCTGAAACCTCAACAGCTTTATAGCTGGGGAAAATACTACACTAGCTTTTTGTTTCAGAGGAATTCTAACAGAAATCACCCTGGTTTAGTCTGGCACATGGAATTAATTGGTATTTTCTCCTAGTGCTCTGCTACCTTTCTTCATTTTTAAGGCCCTGAGGAAGAAATCTCATTTCATTTTACCTATCCTGACACATATGCTAATTCTAAGAACAGAGTCACTCTGCAGGCCAGTAATTCTGCCTTTTTAAATATTTATTTTTTAAAGAAATCTCCCCCTTTTTTCTGTCTCATTCTTAAAAGCAGAAATATAGTTTATGAATGTGGCAGAGTAAAGTTGTGAGTTGTACAGATTTTCTTCTCATGCTAACTTTCCAGAGTTTTATCAGAAGAAAGCAAAGCAGTGTCTAGAGGCTGAATAACATCCAATATATTACAGAGGGAAAGGGCTTCAGTAACCAAAAAAGACATTCTTAAAACACATTGCTTCTATCATCACAGTAGTCACTCTGAATCCCAAACTAAAAAGAATAATGATTTCGAACTCTTGAGGGCATTTTCTCTATTAAAGCTTTAGTTCAGATTAGAAATGTGATTTTGAAGCAAATTCACTGATCATCTCCACTCTGCTGCTCCTTGGCTGGTATGACAGAGCTGCCTTGGAGCACATTACTTTAATTCCTTTGGGCAAGATTCAACCACATGTGCTCAAAATGCTACTCCCTGGCACTCTGTCCAAAGGAGCAGACAGGAACAAGTGAGAACACTCCAAAAAGCAGGGGAAGGTCAGCACTGGGTCCTCAACACCAACAGGGAGGCATTTCATAGTCTGCTCCCTTTACATCACCCCATTTATTAATGCAGGTGTAGCCTAAACCATGCAATGAAGCCCTCAGCTGTTTCTACAGGGCCCAAACCTTTCAGATAAAAGCCTGTGGTTCTGCTGCACCAAACCTATAATGATGCTCCAGACACTGCTGTCCAAACCAGCTCAGGACAGACATTCAAGAACAAGACCATTTTCCTTATGAAACAGTCATTAAATGTGACCTGGAAATGAGAAGCACAAAGAACTTCTTCAATGTCAGCAGCATACAGAAAGGCTGGGGACAATGCTCTCTGCAAGAAGCTGAGAAACTATAAGAGTGTTTTCCCTCCTTGCCAGGGTGTTTTCTCTGCAGTTTGTGCATCAAGGCTGTAACAGGCTGCCTCTCATTTGCAGATTGTTTGAGACAGATGTCAAAATTGAGGGGGAGGGAAGAAATGCCATCTCAAACAGGGTGAATGTCAATTCAATCCATCTTTTTCTTTTCTATGTATGCCAAAGGGTGAGGCAAGGCAAGTGAATAAAAAAACCCAGTACACATCAAAACAGACCCCTGTGGACTCTGCTGTAGCTGCAGAGTCAGGCCATGGACTTGGCATCAATCACAGTCCTTCCCTCAGCCTTTTGCACTGCTCCTCTCAAACAGAGTTTGTATTCACAAACAAAAGCTGGATATGGCTTTTATTAATGAAAGGCATTTTGCCAAAGCAGCACACAGCCAAAGAGATGAGGGGTGTCCCTTGCTTCACTGACATCAACAGGCTTTGGGAGGTCAGCACAGCAAAACACAGCTGCTAAATGAGAAGGGCTGGGTGCCCACAGAACAACAAACACTCCTGCTGAGGCACTGCACAGCGGGAGAATCCCTGCATGGGCAACATCCTCCCTGCTACATTCATCAACTTCTAACAGATATAAATAGATTCATTCTCTACAATTTTGCATTACATTTCTACCTGCTGAATCAAAAAGCTGAACAACCTCATTGTTAAAGAGCATTGTTAGCAACCTTTTCCAATGTTCCAGTTAATTTTTCTGGTACTTTTTAGAAAGTAGCAATGCATTTGTAATATCTTTCCTGTTTTTATAAAGGAAAAACCTTTCCCAACATAAGCAGCCCTTCTACTGAACTTTAATACACCTCCAACAAAAAAATAAAGAAAATGGAACAAGAAGATCTCTTCCCCTCATATGAATTCAAGTGACCTTGATCCACAGCTGTCACATGTAAAAATCTTCAGAGAAAAGATTTCCTCTGTAATTAACCAGAAACTGAAAACATAATGAAGTAGGCTGTGAGTGGTCTCCCTCCTCCTGACTTTTTTCAAATCACATTTGCTTGGAAATCATGAGAAAAACTACCTTGGCAAACATATGTGATATACTTTTACTGTGGGTTTTAGCTCTGAACTCAGACAGGCACTGATATAAATAAAGACTTACCTTCAACAACTGCCTACATTCCTTTTGTGGCCACACAGTAACCACCCTGTGTGCTCAGGCGTCAGTGGCTAATTCTGCAATTACCCCAGGTAACAGCAACAAAATCAGAAGTGCTGCACAAAGCTATTTTTCTTCTGATAAAGTTCACCTGCCTTCTCAGTTGAGTAACTACTGCACAAAAGTGCAGCCAGATGTTTTTTTGGGAAGAACCAACTTGTACTGAATGATCTGTACCAGCACATTGCTATTTCAAGCGTGAAAAACACTTCTTGAACTCAAAACAGTAATATCCAATATCCAAAAGGAGAAGAGTGACAGTTACTTGCAAATACTCTGCCTCTTAATTTTACCTACTGCAAGTACTAAAAGTAGAGAGTTTCAGGAGCTGCTATTCACTTGCATGCAGTAATTGCCATTTTTCTAGATGAGAATTAACAGGCAGGATGTTTCCAGGGCACAGAGATTACACTGCAGGACTATCAGAAGAGATAGTGCCTGCTTAAGAAGAAAATAAACCTATTCCTGAGATTTTCTGCTTACAAGTCACCTCATGGAGGACTGTAGCAAGAACAAAGATGACATTCTCCACCAACCCTTCTCTAGTGACATGGGGATATTATCTGCATCTTCTCCCCCTCCCACCCTCATTTCTGAAGCTGCCTGTAAATAAGATTCTATATCTTTGCTTGTTACATTCAGTTAAGCAGTTCTGCACACAGCAACTTCTCCCAAGCCACTGAATGCAGCAGTCTTATCAGCAAGAGCCAGCTTTGGCTTTGTAAGGAAAATAATCAGGTTTATATTCACTTAGTTCAAATGTACCCACTTTAATTTGAATTGCATTGACTTGATAAAGGTGTAAGTGCAAAAGTGTTTCACAAACAGCTGTGTTCATGGATCTGTGTATTGTGGATTTTTATTATGTATTTACTTTAACTAATGAGAAGTGCTCCAGATAGTGAAGTGCTGTTTTTAGAAAAAAAAAAAATCATCTATCAAACCCCTAAATGGATCCAAAGTGGCACTAGTACAGGAAAAATGTGTCCAAGTTATGGTCACTTATGCAGTATTTCCTCTGTAAATAATGAATTGACACCTTGGTCACTCAAATTTTGCAACCAAGTGCTCAGAGAAGTGCTCCCACCACAGAGACAGACATTGATCTTGTACCTTCCTGCCTCCCACCAGCCAGCACAGGAATGGGGGACTCAGCCTGGGGGAGCCTGAGCGAGATCAGGAAGAGATTGGGGCTGCACTGCTCTTCTGGCTTCCTCCCCCCTGCCTTTCTGAAGCAGAGCAGGAATTTTTTCAAATGTACTTACAGTACATTTGAAATGTACTTACAGTCCTTGCTGAACACAGCTTCAAACAGAAATGCCAGCTTCCAGGCTCTGAGAAAATGACAAAGTACCAGAAACAAAACTCACTCTGTACAAACATAGCAACAAATTTCAGGAGCAAGAGTAGATGTTACCCTGACCATCCAAATCTAGATTACAAATGGATTAAATCAATTTTGTCATTTGGTTTTTTTTTTTCAGAGGGAAGGCATGCTTCCTCTCACTGAAGTGGCAGTTGCAGTATCTCTTTAAAAAACATCCCCAGGATTGCATTGTTCATATGAATCACAAGCTTCTTGATTATAGTTTCCAAAGTATCTCCATTCATATCTGCACTTTTTTCTCCTCACTACACAGAAACATTTTTTTGCTGAACTGAATCTGTATCAAATATCAGCAAAGAGCAGCATACACTGACATTGGGAAGTAAAGTAAATAACAAACATCAACTTGTATTCTATTTTCACAGAGCCATTACATTTCCAAAAAGGAAGGTACTACTCATCTATTTGGGTTTGAATTTCAGGAAGCTAGGAAAAACAGCTGAGAAAGGCAGAAAAAATACAATACTAGAAGTTTTTCAGCACATCTGCAGTACTACATCATGTGCTATGCATCTTCAATTATTTCCCAAGAACCTGTTAGCAAGTTTAAAATTTTATTTAGGCAGACTGTAACCCAATTTATAGACTCTCCTATTCTAGATTTAATTAAATCAGAACACAGTTAGGAGCTCATGCCTGTCAGTATTTATCATCTTACTTAGAAGGGAGATAAAACCCAAATAACTTAGCTTTATTAAACTGATGGTCACACTGAAATGAACCCAAGGAAATGAACCTCTGCTGGTTAAACAAGAGACTTCATATACGGCAACATAGACAGCTTACCTTTCTTTTTCTTTTTGTAATTTCTTTCTTTAATTTTACTTCTGCAGTTAACAGAGCTGGGGAAAAGTATTTCTGATTCCACACACACAATGCCACGGGTCTTTTCCTTTCAAGAGTTCATCTGCAATTTCTATTTGATTCTGCTATTATCACTGTAGAAAGTTAATTACTTAGCAACAACACATCTGACATTGGTTATGTCAGAAAATTATTCAGTGTTACACCTTTGCTTTGCCACTGGAAAAAAAAATTATTTGCCTGAAAAATCCAAACATTTTAAGGCAATATCAGCCAAATTTTCCATTATCTTGTTGCAGCAACCATCTTACCAGGTTTCATACCACTAACTTCTTTGGCACAGAATAAAACATCAGTCCCATGGCTGGGCATTTCTCATTGTTCTGCTATTTTTAAGGTGATGTGATCTGCTCCTAGTGACACTTCTTCAGACAGCAAGAACAAGACTTCATCAGAGCAGATGATCTCCCATCCCTGCAGGGTGCCAGGCTTCCTGACCTTGTAGTCACCCTGCTCACCCACCCCTCTCCCAGGAAGTCACCTCTCAGTGAGCCTGAAGCAACAGCAAAGCTCCTTTTCCCCAGCCCTTGCCTGGAAAGAGCAGGGCATTGACAAGCAAAGACAAAAGGAGCAATGAACTCCATTCCCACTGCTCTACTGCTTTACAAGCTGCCCTCCCAAGGGGCCAAGCAGGCCAGCAGCAGGCCAGTGCTCACACAAACACTCTCAGAGGGGAAGGTTTCAGAAAAACACTGTGGTTCACCACAAGAGTCACACTTCCCCTTCAGTGCTCCTGTGGGTATCACTTGAGGCACATTATATTTGCATTAACCCATTAACCTAAGAGAGAAACTGCTGTCAGCATTTTGCAGTTCACCTCCTACAGCAAGCAGTACTCGAGAACATCATGACAATAACCCCAGAGGTATCTCAGTTCTCTGAGCACACCACGCTCTTAATGATACCTGTCAATATTTTCATAATGAAGTTGAAAAGTAACAGCATAAACAACAGAACAATAAAACATTCATTCTGCCATAATCACGAGTCACAAGGGAAAATAAATATTGGTTCCCACAGATCTCAAGGAAAGCATTGCTTCATACAGACAGATTTCTGAAAAAAGTAAGCTGAAGTGTGCTTACTTTCCTCATGCCTCAAATGCCTCAAATGAATTTGTATTGAAGTTGACTAATATGTGGCATTATATCCCCATCTGCTGTGGATTTCCACAGTATCTGAAAGCACTGTGGCTCTCTAGGCTTCCATTATAACCAAAATTCAATAGCTTTACTTACGCATTAGGTTGTAAATGTGCTTTTCTGCAACATGTTCCGTAAACAGCTTTATAAGGTCATCTTTTAAGTCTCTGTTTAGCTTGGTTTCTATGTAAAATTTATTCTGGAAAACATGACAGAAGTTTCCAAGTTAGTTTCTCATAATAGCAAATAAAGTAAATTTATTTTTTCTCCCTGAATAAAAACATTAAGAATATTAAAGCTGTAGAATATGCCACCTGTCATATACTTCCTTGGTGACTGCATTTAAACTACAAAAAATACAGGTGACAAACCTACTTACACACAGCCATACATTTTATCTTGTTTTCTCTATCTACCACTTTACCTCCATAATGACCCAGACTGGAGAGCTTGTATACAAAACACTTTATTTTGTAACTTTCAGACATTTTGTAAGTTCTCTTAACACTAAAATACAGCTGGACATTATGTGTGTAATGAAAGAAAGTATTTTTTCCAATGACTAAAAGTTACAACAATAAATCATCAGCACCAACTATCCACTTCTGTGGTTCATTAGAGGACAGCTACTCAGAATGAATCAGCTGTGGAAATAAGTGGTATCTACAAATCTACACAAAAGTGAACTGCATTAAAATTTTTAGGATTCCATTACTTTGACCAATTCAGCATTAATAAAGAATTCATCTCTTTGAGGGAAATTCAAAGATAATTCTATTCACGGGTTCCTCCAGGGCCCAATACCTAATGTACTATTTGGTATCAATGCTCCATTTCCTGCAATTAACAGTAAGATTTCTTGTCTGTGTCTCATTCACAGAGGTGTTTTAAAATCTGGGGGAAAAATTGCTTCAAGATAAATCTCTTACCATTAAAAAGCTAATTTGAAGGTAGAACAGCTGAATTAACTAATTTGGACAAATGATGTAAAAGATTTAAACAGATAATCTAACAGAAAATCAACTCAAAAATAATCCACAGGAACACTTACATGAGAGATTTACTAGCAAAAGAGATATCTTAAGGGAGAAAGGTTTTTCCACGCTTTAAATCAAGTTTTTTTCCTATTCCTTAAAGCATTTAACAAAACCAAAACAAACTCTCAGAACACAGGGCAATCTTCATGTTTTTGTTTGAAACCCATTTTCTCGGCTATTGCCAAAACTATAAACACACTGTAACAGTGCCCAGACAGAAACCCCTCAGACTGTAGAGAGAACATTCACCAGCAGTAATTTACCTTTAATAAAGAGTGAACCTGATAAAACAAAGGCAATCTGAGGGCTAAATGCATGTCCCTAGTGCACTTTAAGTTTGTTGCAGCGATGGACACTAGCCTTAAAAAGATTTTTTTTAAATTCACTAAACTTGCAGCTGGTGGTTCCCTCTGATGCCCTGAATTCATTCTGACTTAGAGGTTTTATCAAGGACTAGGACTCAGTTGTTTCCCCTCACCTGACTCTGTGAAGAGAGATTGAGGGAAAGGCTCTGCAGACAGAATACCCTAATTAGAAGCAGACCAACTTATTGGTTATGGTTGTGGTCAATGCTGAATTGCCATTGCAACAGAAACCCACAGCAACTAAAGATACACTCTGAGGAATTGTTAAGCTACACTACCACACTACAGCCTTTCACCTAAACCAGTCTGCACAGATGTGCAAATTATGATGCTTCGTTTTGCTCAGGGGCTGGAAAGCCTAAACTTTTAATTCTAGTAATTTCATTACTAGAAAAGCAACAAAAAACCCCCACGACTCAGCAGTTACAAGACAGCACAAACACACAAGAAATGTAAAATACTCTTCACATTTGCTCACTTGGAAACACCTTTCCAAAACGATGTTCCACTTGTGTGAGCTTAAACAGACAATGGAAAAGCATCTAACTGAAGTACTTCATTTCAAATACACAGTGCTGAAAGGACAGAGCAGAAGAGCTGTCACCTCCCCCATTCTTGTTAGGAGTAAATCAGGAAGTTTCCACATAAATTGTCACTACCTAGGCTGTGCCAGTGTTTCTTGAAAAACGTCTCAAGTCACATAAAGCTCTAACTGACACATAAAAGGTACACAGATGTAACTGAGAAAGTCAGGTATGATACAAACATTAATTCTACAAAACAC
>VWYI01004439.1:12907-40965 GCA_013399455.1 Anthoscopus minutus | reverse complement strand
GAAGGGAAGGGAAGGGAAGGGAAGGGAAGGGAAGGGAAGGGAAGGGAAGGGAAGGACTCACGTGATGAGCTGAGCGTTGTCGTTGTGTTTTCTCTTCAGCAGTTCCGCCCGGCGCCACTTGGCGAAGGCGTCCAGGGTGAAGCCGGCGTTCCTGCTCAGGGGACACTTGTCCCCATCTGTCCACACCTCCAGGCCAACCAGAGCCACGTGGGTGTTGATGGATTTATAAACCTGCAGCGGGGAATTAATTAAAAATTAATACAAATTAAACAAAGCCTTGTCCTGGCATTTGGGTCGTTTTCCACGCCAGTATTCACTTCAGACCTAGCAAAGCTTTTCCAAGTTCTGAATTCTAAAAAAGTCTCATCAAATAAACCAGGAAATCTGATTTCCCACCACATTTCAAATAACTTTATAATGGGGTTAAATACCTGAAAATGCCAGCAATTTTGGAAGAAATTTGACTTGCCAAAGAAGTCAAGAATCAATTTATTCTTTTAGAAACAATCATTTACTTGACAAGTGATTAGAAAATATCTTTAATATTGGTAGGAATAATTAAAGTATGAGTATAAATAATTAAAGTAGGAGTAGAAATAATTCTCATATCTGAAGGCAAAGAACAGGAGAATAAATTACCGTGAAGTTGAGTTTTCATTCATTCTTAAATGAAATAATGAAAATTTACTATTTTTACAATAGAAATAATTTATCAATCACTTGTATTTCCATGGTTTCCAATAGAAAAAAATGTAGAAATCACTTGAATTTCAAGGGCTTTAAATAGAAAAATTTAGAAATCACCTGGATTTCCATGGTTTCCAATAGAAAAATAAGTCAAATAATTTGGATTTCAATGGCTTTCAATAAAAAAAAAATTAGAAATAATTTAGATTTCAATCATTTTCATTTAAAAAAAATCACAAAACACTTGGATTTCACTGCCACTTGCTTGCTCTCACCGTGTTGATGTAGTTGACTATTCCAAATATTCTTTGTCTTATATTTTTAACATCTTCATCGTATTTCTTGTACTGAAAAGGCAAATACAGCACATCAGGAAAAGGAGAGGGAGAAGGGGATTTTCCAGGAAATAAATATCCCACAGGAGATTGGCTTGCAATCCACGCCACATACAACAAATCATACTGTCCATAACAAAATATATTTGATGTAGGATTTTATCAGATGTTGGGTTTCAATATCAGCCCCTTCCAAAATGAGAATTTCTGTGTAGGGTGCAGAGAAGGACTTGGGCTCAGTGATCCTTGTGAGTCCCTTCCAAATCAGGATTTTCCCTTCCAAATCAGGATTTTCCCTTCCAAATCAAGATATCCCCTTCCAAATCAAGATATTTCCTTCCAAATAATGATTTTCCCTTCCAAATCATGATTTATTCCTTCCAAACCAGGATTTTCCCTTCCAGCTCAGGATTTTCCCTTCCAGCTCAGGATTTTCCCTTCCAAACCAGGATTTTCCCTTCCAGCTCAGGATTTTCCCTTCCAGCTCAGGATTTTCCCTTCCAAATCAAGATATTCCCTTCCAAGCCAGGATTTCCCCTTCAACTCAGGATATTCCTTTCCAAATCAGGATATTCCAACAGGACAAGCACTGCGAGGTCTTTTCAGAATTCCTGTCACCTCCAGGTGGGAATTCCAAATTAAAATCCCTTTAGAAATCCCATTTCCCAGCCAGGCTCAGAGTAACCTCACAGCTCTTGCAGGAGCCCAGGAATACGACCCTGTGCAACCCCTGTGGAGCTGATCAAACATAAAATAATAATTCCAAAACTCACCAAAGCATTGTCTGCAACGACATAGAGCTCCAGGTACTTCTTTGCTTTCAGGTAGGCTTTCATCTAAAGGAATCATTAATTTAAAATGACTTTTAAGAGCTTTTTCAATCCCAACCTCTGCAGTTTCAAAGCTGTTTATTAATTTTTGAGGGGATTTCTTTGGCCAGGTCATTCAAAAGGGACTGGTTGGGGTTTAAATGATATGAGGTAAGCTGGATATTTAAATTTTTCTTCAGATATGGAAGGTAGAATAGATAGGAATGGGTATTTAGGTGTTAAAAGTGCACTGGGCACCTGTTAATAAAGGCAGGAGGGTTTAACCCAGCTGGTGACGCTGAAATCTCAGATCTGGAAGATTTTGTTTGGGTTTTTAAGATCTGACCCCACCTCTCTGTGTTTAAAGAGCTCCTTTGTGGAGGTGCCGCCAAACCAAGTGGGATTTGCACTATTCAGAGTTTTCCAATGGCCACAAATTCCCTGGATTTGGTGGCACAGCCGTGCCCTTACCTCTGGGCTGTTGCTGGATTTGAAGATGTCATTGATGGGGTTGCTGGAGTCCTGTTCCCAGGAGTTGTTGACCAAGCCACAGGTTTTGATGGGCTCTTGTTTCAGGGCCTCATATTTATAAACCACGTGTTCAGCCTTGTCCGAGGCTCCCAGGGGCTCGATGAGGAACTTCTGGCCACGGGTCTCAAAATAGCCACTAAAAAATGGGTTGGAATGTGAGGTTTTGGATCAAGGGAGCATTTATCCTCAGCATACAGCCCCTTGGAATAGATAAAAATGGGTTGGAATGTGAGGTTTTGCACCAAAGGAGCATTTATCCTCAGCATACAGCCCCTTGGAATATATAAAAAATGGGTTGGAATGTGAGGTTTTGCACCAAAGGAGCATTTATGCTCAGCATACAGCCCCTTGGAATAGATAAAAATGGGTTGGAATGTGAGATTTTGGATCAAAGGGACATTTATCCTCAGCATACAGCCCCTTGGAATACTTCAGCAGCCTGAGGTAGCTTGCAACACTGCAGAAGAAGAAATTAATTAATTAGGGAGTCAATTGGAAGATTTGGGTGCTCTCAGTCAAAGAGAAGCAGGGTTAGGAATTAATTTGGTTTAAATTCTGGGCGGTTTGTGCTGATAGAAGTGGTTGAAAAGTGGATTTCATTCAGTGGGAAACTGGAAGTTATTTTCATCCTGGTTTGAGGTGAAAAGCTGAAATATTGTAAGGAACTAAGAATAACTATTCTTCTCTCTTCTCCTTCTGTTTTCCTTTGGGAAGTTTCCAAAACCTGAATTAAAGATCACATGACTTCTTTCCTGTTGGCAATTCTTCCCTGTTTTCCTGCACTTGGGACCCAGCCCTGTCTCACCTCAGCCCTGTGCAGGTGCTGATGCTCGCCACAGACTCAGCATCACCCTCCACGTGGCCTCCATAGTAACAGTGATCCTGGTGGGAAAAAAAATATTCCAGGGTCAGGTTGGGCTGTCCATGAACTCCACTGGACCCAGGGATTTCAGAAAACAAATGAAGCTACCTACAAATGACAATAAACTGCACTTCTTGAGGAAGTCTCCCATTAGGAGATGCTTTAAAGGAATTTTAAAAGTTCGTGATTGTTTCCATGTTTGCTGTGGAGCCTTTGATTTTATCCTTCAACACACAAATTGTGACAAAAGCCAACAATTCTGGGCTCTGGTCAATGCACAGCACAAAAAATGAGAATATTCCCACTCCCTGCTCCAAATTAAGCACACACTGCTGGGCTCTGCTCAGTTGGAGTCCACATCGAATGCTTTCCTTGAGTCCAAATTTCAGGGAAAGGATCTTTAATTACCCAACAATTAAATGGATTCGTTTCAGTGAGATTAAAATACAGGTATTATATTAAACATAGGGAGGGGAAATGGTTTTGGGACTTAACTGGCTTAAGGATTTAAGGTTTGTGTGTTCAAAGAGACCTCAAAGTCACTCACTGAGGGGTTGTGGCAAATTTTACCCACAGCATCTTTCTGAATGGAAATCTTAAGAATCTGTATCTAAACCTTCATCCCCTGTGCCTTTTGTTTTCTTTGGATTTTGGTTTACCTTTATCATTTATTTGTCTTCCACCACAAAATGCCAACTTCATTACAGGGGAAAAAGGCATCTACAGAGGGAAAGTTACTGGGGAAAAGTGGAGGATTTATCTCCATCTTTTGGGGATACAAGAGGAAAAACTCCTGATCACAATCCAGTATCCCCAGGGTAGGAATTCCCTGTTCAACACAGGTAGGGATGTTTGAGTTTGTCTTTATCTAGGTTTTTCACAAGATTCATTCAAGGCGTTAAAATAATTGTAGAAATAAGGAAAAAAATAACCAAAAAAAAACCCCAAAAGTTATTTGTGCACATTTATTCCATCCAGAATCCTCCTAATTGTTCCTAACAAAGAAAATTGCTCCTAAGAAGGAAAATTGAGCTTTGAATTCCAGATTGTGTTGTCAAAACACATCTCATGAGCTTGGAGGAGAGCTCCAGGTGGGAGCTTTGGGGAAGATCAGCGCACAGTGAATTAAAAAATCCCTTCTGCAGCAAGTCCTGTTTGTCTGCAGGTGCAGAACTGATTTGTCAGGGCTCAGAGGAGGCAGCTGGGCTCAGCTGCACAGAGCGTGGCTGGAAACGTGATCCGGGAGGAAATGGGATTTTATCGGGCTCGGGATCTCCCTGGGATCGGGGCCGAAATCAGCTCACGGGGCTGGGCAGGAGGAGCAAAGTCTACACAGCAAAGTGGAGAGGTTGGGAGCTTTGGGATGGCCCTGGCTCCCAATAAAAGGCTGGAATTCGACCCAGAGATTGTTCAGCAGCCTCTGAGGTGGTGCCTCCCTGGGAGCCAAACCATGGAGCTGATTCCCAACAGGCACAAGCGACCAATCCCAACTTCCCCGTCCCTTCAGAGCCACCCTAAATAGCTTCCAACCTGGATTCCTTTCTGTCTCATATCTCCCATTATTTCACAGATCCACGAATCCCATGTGGACCTCAGGCCTGGAAACAAAAGGGAAAAACCCTTCCTGTATTACCTCGATGCGAGGAGTTGTTGTTATTTGTCGGCCGTCAGCAGAATAAAGAGTTTCAGAATAATCCCCAGCCAGGAGATCCCTGCAAGGAGCCAAGCAGAGTCATTATTCCAAGGAAATTGTTGCCCTGTAGAAGTGAGGTGATGACACAGCCCATGGAGTATGTGGGGAATTCAAACAATTACTCAGGTTATTCTTAGTATCGGAGAAACTCGGCAAGCAAAAGCTGCAGGGAGGGGAATTCTGCTTGCTCGTAATCCTTACTCAAACAAAAAGACTTTCCTAAAAGAAGAAAGCAATTAAAGTCTGCTGATTTCATTGGGATGAACTCATCTCCTGGCAGATCTGGATGCAAATGTATGATTACATATTGATTTTTTTTTTTTGGCCTTTTTGACATCTTCCTAAAAGCTGCACATTTGCAGTGACTCCTGTTTGGGCAAATCTCTTCCACTGCCACAATCCCATTTCTCATCAAAGAACAGGATTCAGTACAACACCATGTCCCTCCCCCAACTCCAAATATTTGCATTAGATTAAAACAGAGGTGAGCAGTTAATTAGTCTGTATTTAACATGAATTGATTGTGGCACTACTGTATTTGCACAGCCTCTGGAAAAGCACCCATTAACCCAGACTTGTTGGAGTGAATGTTAATGCTCTGCTGGAGCCAGACTTTCCATTTCCAGGAAGATTTTGTCAATGCCAGCTTATATTTGGTCTCTCCAGGTTCGAGAGAAGTAGTGCTAAGGTAAACACCTGTATCAGTTTATCTATTTATCTATTTATCATTTCTCTATCTCTGTATCTGTCTGTAACATAGGGATATATGAATATGGAACTACAGAATGATTAAGCTTGGAAAACACTTCCTAGATCATGGGGTCTGTCCTAGAATCATGGAATGGTTTGGGTGGGAAGGGACCTGAAAGCTCTTCCAGTTCCATGGGCAGGGACAGCTCCACTGTCCCAGGCTGCTCTGGGAATTCCATCCCAGCCCCTCACCACCCTCACAGGGAGAGATTTCTTCCTAATATCTAATTTAAACCCTCTCTTGCTCAGTTTAAAACCATCCTCCTTGTCCTGGCACTCCAGGCTGCAATTCTGTAACCCACAGACTTTTCATGGTCACAGAAAACTTGTGAAATTATAGAAAAATATGAAATATGCATTGGGTTTAACAATTAGGAAAGAAATAGGGGAGCAGAGGCAGCAGTAGGGGAAGTCCCTCCATCATGGCAATGCCTCATCCCAAATCCACTTATTCCATCCACTTATTCCACATTCCCAAAACAGTGACAGGATTCTTTCTCTCCCCTTTCCTTCCCTTGCCATTGAAATGTTGCATTTACCAAAACACTTCTGTTTTACAGGGCTCTGGTTCCTGCTTTTTGCCATCCTGAACACCCTGCAGTGGCTCCCAGTGAGGAATAGGGGAAGAGCTGAACCGAACCCACCGATTTTTTCGGAGCTGCAGCACCACTTCCTCTCCATTGGCTTTGATCCTGTACTTCACTGTGTCATGGTGTTTGCTCTGTAAACAGATTTTAGTGTCAGAAAACGCTCTGCTGGCCTCACCAGTGGTGTTATTGGAATGCCAGCCGTGTTCTTTCTCTCCTCTTCTCACCAAAAACAAGGATTCTGGCAGGAGCAGGATAAGCAAGAGGTCACTCTTCTCAAGGGGTTTTAATTAGAGGAGCAAATTTGGCTTTGCAAATTCATTTCTACATCCATAAATCCTGCGTGCTTGGGAAAGGGCTGAGCACTTCCATAGCAGCCTCTGGAACTGCACAGAGCATGGCTGCTTTTAATTATTGGTTTCATTTAATCCAAATTAAAGTGTCCACAGGTTATTAAAACTCTGAGTGGTATCAAACCCCACGTCTCTGCAGAGACACAAGTTCAGAAGAGCCACGGGTGGCCTGAGGGATCCTCTGCACACTGGGCACACCTCAGCTCCTCTTCACTGAACACCAGATCCCTCCTCCACCTTTTTTCTTTTGGAAGAGCAAATGTTTGTCCAAATTCTCTTACCCTTGAAACCCAAGGGTGTTTTAGCTCCAGAAATCCTTCCCCAATTCCCAGAATCACCCAAGAAATGATCTCCTTTCCTACCTCTGAGCTTGTTCCTACACCTCTCCTGTGCACCGCGTGCAGTTTCTGCGGATAAACGATTTCATATTGCTCGGCTCCAGGGAACTTCCCTCTGCTGCTCCCTGGGGGGAAACAGATGGGGATTGATGAAAACACAATTTTAATTCATAAAACACCCATTTGCATGGCTGGCCAGGTGAATCTCTTGGGTTCTTGCAGCACCTTGTGCTCCCTGCTTTGCCCCCATCGTCTGACCCAGCACCAGAGGTTTTCCCCTCCTGGATTTTGGAGGAGTTGCCCTCCCGTTTAACAACAAGTTGTCCAAACATCTCCAAGTTGTCCAAACAGTTCCTTTTGTGTTTCTTCCCCCAGCTCTGAGCAGTTCAAGTCCCAACAGGCCAGCCCAACCATGCCAGTGCAGCCTTTCCCTCTGCATTTTCCAGTGAAACGAATTAATGGATTTGGGGTTGTGGAATGAGCGATCTCCAAACCTCCTCACGTGACAGACAGGCCCAGGCTGCCCCTGCATCAGCAAATAAACTTACACAATGCAAGCTTTGCAACAAGATTCCTGCTTGGGAAGGCTTTGGCACGTAAATAATGGTGGCAATAAATAATCACAACTTCTACCTCTTGAATTGGGCTGAAGGAGGGACAGCAGAAGGGTGGGGGAGGCATTTGGATATGGCCAGGTAAAATAATGGAAGATAGGCAGGAAATTAGGAAAATCTTGAAGGTGCAAGGAATCCGGGAAGTTCCTTAACTCCCAGAACCCTTTTGAGTGGTCTCATAAGGTCTGCAGTGGCTGTAAAGAGCTGGGAGAGGAAATGTGGGGCTGATAAAAATAGTTTCTTTTTGGTTTTTTTCCGCTCTGAAGCTCAGCAAATGCAGAGCAAAGTTAATTTGGGGCCTGCCCTGCAGGGGTGGGCACACCCTGGAGTTCATCCTGGCAGCTGGGGGCCAGGTTTTGGGAGAACAGGGTCAGACAAGAGAGATGTTGGTTTCCACCAAGGCAACAGCAGGTTCTAGACACCCCTGAACTCTTTAATCTCCTCCAAAAGGGAATTCCATCTGAATCAGTGAAACCTTGAGGGCCTGTATTTGAAAAATAAACCAACAGCAACAAAATAAACCCCTAAGCTGCCCAGAAAGCCAAGGAAACCCCACAAAAACCAAGGAGCAGAGCATCTCCCATGGTAATTCCTGCCCCAGGGCCAGGTTTTTCCAGGAGAGAGGCCTCCAGGTGCTGTAATGTTCTCTCTGGAACAGCAGAGCACATCCTCATGCAAATTGTCGCAGTAAAACCAACAGGTCCATTCTTTTATCACTGATTTATTTGATTCAACCCTTTCCAAAGGTAATTGCAGAGCAAACCTGGTTGTATCTTGATAAAGGTGTTGATTTAATGGTGCAGAGGGATCCTGTGTCAGCTGAGCTCTTACACCGAGCACGTGCTGGGAGCAGCTACCAAGTGTAACTTTACTCCTGCCACTCACAGAGGTGGTGGATGGGTTTTTTAAGCAATTAATTATGTTTATTTCCCAAAAAAAATTCTGCCGGATATCTCTGCACAGGCCTCAGGTGTCTCCTTGTGTAGCAATCCCAGGAATATTTCAGGCCTCTTGGAACAGAGATCCCCAATTTTATCTCTCCACGCCCTTTGTGCAACTCCAGCCCAGAGAGTTCAAGTTAAGGCGAGGTTTAAAGGGCAGCTCAGGACTAAACTCATCCCTTCCCTGCAGCCTGATCCAGACAGAATTTCGAGGAAAACTGGTTGGTTTTGTTTGGAATGAATCCTTCCTTCGAGGGAGTATTTTAATCAGTGCATTGTCTTTGCTACCTTCAGGCTTTGTCTCGAGGTTGAAGGAGGAAAGAAATTCCTTGGGCCTCGTACAACAATTTGTAATAAGGAGCAAACAATTGTGTGCTTTTCCAGGGGCCTGAAGCAGCAAAAAATAATCAGCAGGGAGGATTTTATTGACAATGAAGTTGTGGTTTTGTCAAGGTAAAAAGGATACCACCTTAATGGTCTGCACATTTTCAGATATTCTGTGCAAATAAACAAATTATAGATTTGTGCCTGAATGCTAATTATATGTTTAATTATGAATATAAATCCTGTGCATGTCTGTGCAGGCCAAGCCCTGGAAAATTTCGTTCCCTGTTGAGAGGAATTGAAAGAAATTGTGTGGGGGGGAAAAAAAAGTGGGGTCTGCTCAGGTGGAGTCACTTGAATAGAACCTGAAGTATCATGCAGATAAATAAAGGGTGTTCAATACTTTAAATCAGGTAAATAATTGTAAATACAAATAATTGTAAATACAATAGAAGGTAATTCATGCAGAAATCTGTTGTTTTATGGCCAAAATGCTGATAAATTGGTGTGACTGGGGAAATTGGCCTCTCACTTGCAGGGTTAGTATTGCTTTAGTGGCTCACAAAACCAACCAGCTGTGGGTCTTTGGGCAATTTATGGCCACTTTTCAAACGAGAAAATGCTGCCCTAACAAAAGAATTATAGAGAAGAAAATCCCAAATACCCCTAACTCCAATTCCCAATGGCTTTAACTCACTGTTCCTCCCTATTACCTACCAGTTAATAATTAAAATTTCCTACAGCATTACCCACAACAAAACTGGTAAAGGACTAAAACCAAAAGTGCAGTACCTTGTCGGATGCAATGCAGCAGGAGGGCAGAAATGAGGAGGATTTTCATGCTCTGGGCTGGCTGAGGCTCTGTGGGGTGGGAATGTGGCGTTCCCAGGCCGGGAGCTGCTCCGGGCTGTGAGTGAGAGGCAGGGACGGGTTCAGCTTTATTCCTGCTCCTGCAGGAGGAAGTGTTTGCTCAAGGTGTTGCACAACACCCAAGTCACAGAGGGTTACAGCCAGGGGAGTTCCTGCTGCTGGGTTGGTGCCCCAAACATCGGGCTAGGGATCGAAGGCTGCCTCGGATTTGCTTCCCTAGGAACGGGGAAAAGAAAATGAATGACATCAATAAATCAATAAATCGATAAAAAATACCGGATTTGGAGCTGTTGTTGAATTATAGAATGGTTGGGCTGGTCCTAATTCCATCTATTCATGGTCTGGCTGATAAAAGCTGAGATAAAACCAGTGGAATGTCAAGGGATAGGAGAATTCCAGGGAAGTTTGGGGTAGCACAGGTCAGCAGGGCTGGGGGTGAAGCTGTGCTTTAATTCTGGGTATTTGCCCCTGAATCTGCCCAGTGATTCACTGACAGAATAAACACTGAGCAGAGCCTTTGCTGCCCTGTCACCTCTCTTAGTAATGTTTGCTTCGGGCTCAGGTGATGAAATAAAGGAGGCAGAGCAGTGAATGATCCAGGTGAGCTCTGCCCAATAATATCCCAAAAATCTCTGCCTGAAGAGCACCGGATTGACTCAGCCAGCTGTAATAAAGGAGTTGCTCAGGCCACAGGTGTCAATACACAACTGCTTTGGAGAAGGTGAACTTTTCTTGGGTTAAAACAGGAGTTACAGAGAACAGAGAGCCGGAATGGATCATCTGGGTATAAATTTATATTCATATATGGCAGGGTCAGCAGGGCACGCGAGACAGTAATTTATACACCCATAATTCATGTTAGTTTCTAAAGGAGTAAATATATTTTATATAAATCTACAGGAGGATTTTACTGCCATTACCCTTCTCATATAAGCATCAGTAAATAACTATTTCTCTGTTGAAAAGTTCTGAATTTTGAACATTTTTTAAGCCATACTTTCTCCTCAGATTTTTGCTGGATCTCCAGACGTTCTGGGACAGATTGGGAGGTGCAAACAGATGGGTTTGGGCTTTTATTAAGTGTAGGATGGTGCTAATTGATAACAATTTTTGGCAGCTGCTTGTTTGGGACACTTCAGTCAAATTTTTCAACCCATGTTGCCATCCCAGGTTAGGAAAGAGGCCTCCAGGGAAAGAATTTGTGAAGGATTTGGACATCTCCCTGCCCAAGTACTCATTTGAATTGCTCAAACTCAGACAGGAGAGCTGTGTCATTAAATTAACATTGTTGCCTTTTAAATTCTGTGGAGATGAAAGGTGGACAATTCAGTGTTTTAAATGTTCTATGAATAAAAATAAGCTGAGCACTCTTGGATTGCATCCTTGCCTGGCAAAAAAAAATAATAAATAAATAATGAAGAGAAATAACTGTGAACAACTGGTTTTAAAAACAAGTGGCTGCTGGCCAAGCATTGATCTCAGCTCATTCTCTCTGCATGACGCACGTGAAAATGATGTGTGACCCCCCCCCATCTCCAGAGTTAATTCTCTTAATAAGCTGTGCTTTCCAGCAGGATAGAAGGGAGAGTTCCATCCCAACAAAGGGCTGGCAGGAAGAAGGGAATGTGAGGTGATGAAGGTCTTGGGGAGACTTGAAAGGGAATGGGATGTAATTTCCTGTGGTGCCTGGAGGAGCTTTTGATGTTCCTGCCCTCGCTTCAATGATTCTGGAATAATCTGATCGTGGCTTCTTCCCCTGGAGGTGCTCGCAGAGGTGTCCCTGAGGTCTCAGCTTGGGGATTTTTGAATTCACTGAACAACTGGGCATAGTCCAAGTGAGCAGTTTTCGTGTTCATAGTGGGGTAAAAATGGAGGGAAAGTTTGTCTCAGCTCTTTGGTGTTTTTAACACAGGTTCTCTCTGAGCAATTAAAAGAAAGAAGCAACAAAGGGTGATTTTCACCCTTTGGATCTGCACAAGTCCTGCCTGGATTGGAAATTAAAGGAGTCATGCATGGGAAGCACTTGGCAGCCTTGAGGAAAAATCTGGGTGTGAATCACTTCTCTGCTTCTGCCTTGTCCTAAAGCTCGTGCTGAGCCAGGTCTGGAGACGGACTGAAGCAGCAACCAGGGATTTCAGGAGTAAACAGAGACCCACGTTCAGCCACCCCCAAACCCCTGAGACAGAGCTGAGCAGCTGAGGGCCAGGATTGTGCCTGGTTCTGTTCCTGGTTCTGTTCCTGGTTCTGTGCCTGGTTTTGTTCCTGGTTCTGTTCCTGGTTCTGTGCCTGGTTCTGTGCCTGGTTCTGTGCCTGGTTCTGCTCCTGGTTCTGTTCCTGGTTCTGCTCCTGGTTCTGTGCCTGGTTCTGTGCCTGGTTCTGTGCCTGGTTCTGCTCCTGGTTCTGTGCCTGGTTCTGTGCCTGGTTTTGTTCCTGGTTCTGTGCCTGGTTCTGTGCCTGGTTCTGCTCCTGGTTCTGTGCCTGGTTCTGTGCCTGGTTCTGTGCCTGGTTCTGTTCCTGGTTCTGTTCCTGGTTCTGTGCCTGGTTCTGTGCCTGGTTCTGTTCCTGGTTCTGTGCCTGGTTCTGTGCCTGGTTTTGTTCCTGGTTCTGTGCCTGGTTCTGTTCCTGGTTCTGTTCCTGGTTCTGTGCCTGGTTCTGTGCCTGGTTCTGCTCCTGGTTCCGCTGCCCCCATCCACCCCGGCACAGCCCCAGCTCTGCCGCAGCACCACATCCTGTTCCCCTGGGAGCAAGGCAGGGGCTGTGGGATTGCCCAGGCAGCCAGGGCCCCACTGTGTCACTGCTCTGTCCCCTGCCTTCCTCCTGCCTCTATTCCCTTCTCCCAGGCCCCATCCCAAGCCCTCCTGCAGGTTCTTTTTCTCAGGAATACAAATACAAGCGCACAGCTTCGCCTCTGTGTCCCAACCTTTCGCTCCCCTTGGCTTCCTCCATCTATTCCCAGCTTCATTCCAGTGTCCCTGCAACCCTGGAGCCCCATCCCTTCCTCTCCACTTCCAGAGTCATCCAAAACCCATTGGAGTCGACAGAACACTTTCTATGGCCTTCCAGGACCTTGGATCCGCTCTTGGATAAGCTCCATTCCTCTTTAAAACCTCTTCTTCACATAAAGCTTTCCCTTGTGCTTGCCTGTGTTATCTCACATATTCCCAAAGTGAATAACGCTCCTTTTCCTCAACTACCGGCCCTCAATATTTTATTTTCTGGAGGTTGTTGAAGGAAATGATCCAATGGTTGCTTTAGAGCTGAGTGTTTGGAAAAGTTCCCTCCCTTCCACCTGTTCATTATCTGCTTCTCAGCTTAAATGCAGCACTGGCTCTGTTTGTACTAGCAGGCTTTAATGTAAAGTAAATATAATATTTTCTCACTGAAATGATGATTGAAACTACTTCAGTAAGCATCAGCTGAGTTATTTTCACTGTGTGTTTAATCAGGTCACAGTCTGTCATCTGAGCCTGACTAATGAAACCTCATAACAAATATTTTACATCTCAGCAGCACTTTTTGCCCAGAGAAGATCATAGACATATTTGATGTTACAAATGTGTGGCTTCCTTCCTTCCTTCCCTTTTCTTTGAAATGTATGGCAAAAAATCAGTTACTTCATCTTCCCCCTTCATTAGCTGCATTTTGCTTAATTATCCTGTCCCAGGGTGATGGAGGCTGTGCAGCTCCAGACACTGCAGACTGCAAGGAGTTAACTGAAGGCATGGGACCTTGCCATGGATTTCTCAAGAGCCATGAACTTCTTGTAAGTTCTTAACTCGATTAAAGTGATTTTTTAAAGGTTAATTCTCCTCAGAACAAACTGCAGCCCCATTTCTGGCTGTGGCTCCTGTTGTGTAATTGTGTGCACACATCTGAGCTGTTTAATGTTCTCCACGGCACGAGTGACAAAGCAGATCATTGTGAATTAAGGAGCCTTTTTGGTTTTTTTTTTGCAGGTGTAGCTTCTGGTATTGTTTATCCTGGTCCTACGTGAGGGCTGGCTCCCTTTTCCTGAGGGACAGGGAATTCTGCCTGCTCCTACGTGGGCCTGAGCACAATTCTCTGCTGGCTGGAATCCACCAGGGCTCTGCTGGCCACGCACGAGGGCTCCGTTCTCAGAGTTCAGAGGGGTGGGAGCAGAGCCAGAATCATGGAATGGCCTGGATTGGAAGGGACTTTAAACATCATCCTCCTCCAAACCCACTGCCATGGCAGGGCCACCTCCCACTGTCCCAGCCTGGCCTTGGACACTGCCAGAGATGGAGCAGCCACAGCTTCTCTGGGAATTCCATCCCAGTCCTCACCCTCCCAGGGAGGAATTTCTTCCCAATATTCAATCTAAACCTACTTTCTGTCAGCTTGAAATTATTTCCCCTTCTCCTTCCCGCCAGGGCCTTGGCAGTAGTCTCTCCTTTCCTGTAGGCCCCTACAGTTAATCATGGAAGGCCACAGTGAGGCCACCCCAAAGCTTCTCCTGTCCAGGCTGGACAATCCCAGCTGTCCCAGCCTTTCCTGCCAGCAGAGCTGCTCCATCCCTCTGCTCACCCTGGAGCCTCCTCTGGGCTCTTTCCAGCAGCTCCAGCTCCTCCCTTGGCTGGGCCCAGGCAGGAGCAGCTCTGCAGGTGAGGCCTCACCTGAGTGGATCCAACCCTCGGCCTCCATGAGGTGAATCTGGCCAGGCTTGGGACAGTGGAGGTGTCCCACAGCAGGGGTGGCACTGGATGGGCTTTAACATCACTCCAACCCAAATTATTCCACAATTCTGCCCATCCTCTCCCTCTCTCTCCCCACACTGCCCATGGAAGGCTTGGCACCTGCTTTTTCTCCACGTGTGGCTGCGCCTCAGCCAGGCCCCTGAGCTCCTCTCCGATCCCTCGCAGGAATTTAGGGAGAGCAGCCGAGGGCACGCAGTGAGTTTTGTCCTGGCAAACAGGCAAGGGGAAGCAGAACCCTCTCAGCTGGATCATGTGTCTGGGTCTGCAGCCCCATGGACTCTGGTCTCCCCACACAGCGAGAGCAAACAGAGATCACTCCATTGAGTCACCCCAGCCTGTGCTCCAGGCGAGAGCAGGAGCAAAGGAGCGACTTTCCAGCCTCAGCTCCCTCTGCAGCACGAGGCTTTTCCTGGCACTGCAGTGACCAAAATCCCTCAGTGTGGTCAAGGAGGCACTGGCTCCTGGCACTGCAGTGACCAAAATCTCCCAGTGAAACCAGGGAGCCACCAGTTCCTGGCACTGCAGTGACCTAAATCCCTTAGTGTCACCTGGAAGCCACCAGTTCCTGGCACTGCAGTGACCTAAATCCCTTAGTGTCACCTGGAAGCCACCAGTTCCTGGCACTGCAGTGACCAAAATCCCTCAGTGTGGTCAGGGAGCCAGCAGCTCCTGGCACTGCAGTGACCAAAATCCCTCAGTGTGGTCAGGGAGCCAGCAGCCAGCCCTGCTCAGTACCAGAGAGAAGGTGCTTGAGTAAAACAGCCTTAAAGGTCCAGGTGTCTGGGGTGGGGTGGGACAGCACCTGAGTGGCCCTGGAGGATTCCTTGACACCATCCTGGAAGATTTTGGGAGCAGCTTTTCCAGAGAATCCATGGCTGTCCCGTCCCTGGAAGTGTCCAAGGCCAGGCTGGACAGGGCTCAGAGCAGCCTGGGATGATGGAAGATATCCTTGCCCACAGCAGGTGTGGAACAAGATGATTTTAAAGTCCCTTCAAACCCAAAACTCCAGGATTTTAAGATCAGAGGGTACTGAGAAGGTATAAATGCATTTAAGCCTCTTGCACTTCCCTCTTATTAACAAAAAACAGACCCCAGACTAACAGTACCCACCTTTAATGTAAAGCTTTATACTTAAAATAAACACTTAAACCACACGGACAACCAGATGAATTTGAATATTTTGGCCTGTTGGAGTATTCCCATCTTAGGGATGAGGGAACTGGATGTACCAGTGGGGTGGGGTTCTCTGCAGTGCCCACCCAGCCCAGTGGAAGCTCCTGAAGAGCTTTGGGTTGTGTGGAACGGAGCTGAGGATGAGCTTTACCTCTTGAGAGGGGACAAGGACTCAGGGAGGTGTTTCCCAGCTGGATTTGCTGGTTTGCCATTTTACTGGGCTGCTGTTTTGATGTTTTGTTGAGAGTAATTCTAATGAAAGCAAAATAAATGTTGAAAAAAACCCATGAGAAATGTAAAACTAAGAAAGCAAAGAGATAAAAAGCAAATAAATTCTTTATTCATGTATTTTAATCTCCTGGCCCTGTTAGTTTTTAGGCCTGGTTGATGGTTTTGAAGGCTTGGAGTTGGCAGTCCTGAGTCCTGATCCAAACATTCCGATTCCCAAAGAGGCTGCACTGCCCAAAGACAGGAGGTGACTTCAGGCAGGTTTTTAATCCTGGTTTACTGGAGCAGGACTTTGGAGAGGTCGGGCCTAAGGCCTCAAAGCCTTGCAGGAAGTTTGTAGTGGCATAAGGAATTGTTTTCAAGCTCTATTGAGCAGCCTACAGCCCTCACTTGTGATGATGCATTGCTTCTGGGCACCTGAGAGAAAAGTGGTTAGAAAGGAAAAAGGAACAAAATAAAGAGGGAGAGAAAGAGAAAGGGAGGGAGGGAGGGAGNAGGAAGGAAGGAAGGAAGGAAGGAAGGAAGGAAGGAAGGAAGGAAGGAATAGATGAGTGATGGGAGTAGAGGGCAGTGATTTGGCCATGGAGGGGTCAGTTCTACAGGGACAGCTCCTGGGCTCCAAACACCCACAGAAAGTGATCCCTCTCCTTGTGCTCAGAACTGGTTTGGTGTGGCTCACGTTCCTGGGCCACCTCCCCGTGCCCTGGGAGCAGGACAGGCCCCGGGCACCACAGGAGGAACAAAGGCCAAGCTCAGCCCTGTTTGCTCACTCCATGCTCTGTTGTCTTCCATCAGATAAGCCCCTGGCCAGAGGATGGAATATTTCCAGATTCAAATCAGCCAGAAAAGAAGTGAGACTGTGAGACGAACAGCAGAGCTCTCGAGTTTCGTCTGTCTGAGGAATGTTCCTGTCATATGATGGGGACCAGGCTGCCATTCCCAGGCACTGGGAGCCTTCTGGTTCCATCCTGCTCCAGGCTGTGCCTCTTGCTGCAGGTGGATTTTCCTGCAGCAGGGTTTTACCCATGAAACAGCACAAGCAAGGGAAACAGCAAGGGAAATTTAGGCTGGATGTTAGGAAAAGGTTTTTATTGAAAGGATGATAAATTCCTGGCATGGTCTGCCCAGGGAGGTCAGGGAGCCACCATCCCTGGATGTGGTTATAAAAGATTGGATGTGGCACTCGGTGCTGGGCTTTAGCTGAGGTGTTAGGGCTGGGGTGGGATCCATGGTCTTGGAGGGCTCTTCCTACCCAGGGATTCTGGGATTCTGGGATTCTGGCATCCTGGGATTCTGGGATTTTCGTTCTGGGATTGTGGTTCTGGGATTCTGGGATTCTTGTTCTGGGATTCTGGGACTCTGGAATTCTGGGATTCTGAGATTCTGGGATTCTGGGATTCTGGGATTCTGGGATTCTGAGATTCTGGGATTCTGGGATTCTGAGATTCTGGGATTCTGGGATTCTGGGATTGTGGTTCTGGCATTCTGGGATTCTGGGATTCTGGTTGTGTGGTTCTGTGAAGGAATCAGGTGCAGGGAGGAAAAGCTGTCCTTGCGCTGTCGTGGCCGGGTTGTGGCTCAGGAACTGCCACGACAGGAGGTGTGGGAGGGCTGCAGGTGACAGGAGCCAGCCCTGGGGGGACACTTTGGGGGCTGGGGACTGGCAGGTGGCAAAATCCTCTGGTGCCTCTGCAGAGCCACGTGTCCAGAGAGGAGTGGGATTTTATTCCACTGGCCTGCCCTGCCAGAGAATCAAAAACCTTCCTGCTTGCCTTTATTTTGCTTTCTAAGCTGGAACAAAGCCAGGATTTAATGGATGTCATTCAGCCAAAGTCTGTTTACCACCTTTTCCTGCTTTCCCTGTGACTTTTGGCCCGTTGGAGTATTTTAATTGGAGACAAAGCAAAGACTGCTTTAAAGTGCTGTGGGTACAGGAGCAGTTTTTAACCAGCCAGTCCAAAGAGTGCCTGTGCTGAGAGCCAGCCCAAGTGTGCACAGGGACATTCCAAAGACAATCTCCTCCTCAGCTATTACCTGAAGAAGGTGAAATTCTGAAAATTAAATGGAGTAAAACCAACTTCCAAAAGCATTTAATTGAATTTGGTCGGTTTTACAGAATACCACATTTATGATCTGACTGCTGTTGAGCTGCAAATCCATTTTTTCCTGTTATTTTTGCTGTTTAAACAATGAACACCATTTTTACAGGACGAAGGCAGGAATTCCACTGCAGCCTCACACATCTCAGCAGCACTGCAGGAAATATTCCACGTGCTCCATGGCAGGAATTCCAAGCTCAGTGGCTTGTGCTGTCATGGTTTTTCCTTGTTTCCTTCCAGCTCGTGGCTGTGGCTTCCTAAAGCCACCACTCTCCCTCAGTTTGTTTGTTTGAGGTTCTGACAGCAGCAGGGAAGAATCCCAAATCCTGCTCTGGATGAAGCTGCTGTCAGCAGTCACTTGGCTTGGCAGAGACCTTGGGGTGCTTGCTAATCCCACTCAAACACAGCCATAAAAGCATTAACAAAAACCACACAGAAAACCTCTGCAATTCTTTGCCCACTGCTTCCAGTCCAAAGGCTTTGAGTTTCTGCCGCTCTGAAGGAAGAACGGCAGAGGCTCTCCTGGATTTGGAACTTTGAATCAAATCCAAAAGGTTGGAAAAGACCTCCAAGATCATCAAATCCAACCTTCAACCAAATCCCACCATTCCTGCGAATTTTGCTTGAGTTTTGGACGCTTTTTGGACGCTTTTTGGACGCTTTTTGGACGCTTGCTCACTTGGTTGTCACCAACTCCTGGCACCACCATCTCTAAACTGAGCTTTTGAAGGGTTTCCTGCTGCCAAGGATGAATTTCTCACACCCACAAAGCACATTTTTCACACCCAGCCCAGGAACTGCTCCTGTTGGCACTGCCACCCTCAGAGGAAGGATTACGGAGAGCATTCCAGGAGAAGAGTGGAGCCAGGAGAGAATCAAGCTCTTTTCTAGGAAACAGCATCAGGATGAGAGGAAATGGCCTCAAGTTGCCCCAGGAGAGGCTTAGATTGGATATTAGGGAAAAATTCTTTATGGAAAAGGTTGGAAAGCCCTGGGATTGAGTCCCCAGCCCTGGAAAAGTTCCAAAAATGTGTGGACATGGCACTCAGGGATGTGGTGCTGGACACAATGATCTTGGAGGTCTTTCCCGGCCTCAACAATTTCATGATTCAATGGGCTTTGACTTGTACAGAAACACAGAATAAAATTTCAAAAGAAACCAAAGAAACATCAAGAAAACCCAAAGAAATTTAAAAAAAAAACCCAAAGAAATTTCAAAACCAACCAAGTGAACTTTAAAACAACTCCCCAAAAAAACTCTAAAATTCTGCTGGGAACTTGAACCTGTGGCTCCTCACCTGACTCTTCGTTTTGTTGTCATCCAGAGCCAACATTTGGAGCCTTCCTGGTGTGTCTGTGTTGATAAGAGAGGAGGAGAACGGGCTCGGAGAGGATTAAACCCCTGAGCAAATACCCCAGGCAGTCTCTGCCTTTGTGCCTGTGGCCATTCTGGGTTAAACATTTCCAAGCTCCTTTCTCAAAATAAATCAGGGAGAGATTTCTGAGCTTGGATCTGATTCCCAGAAAAATTAATGTGGTTTTTGTTTTGGTTTGGTTTTTTTTCCCCTCTTGTTTTTAATCATAAAAATGTGAGACAGGCACGGTAACCTTGGAAGGTTTTTAAGTTACAAATGTGAAGCCAGATTTTTTTTTATTTTTTTTTTAATTTCATAAAACTTCAGGCAAATATTTAAAAAAATAATAATAATTTGGTTTTCTTTCGAGCATCTTGGCCTTGGGCAGTTTGGGTTAAAAGGTGCCAGAATGCTCCAAGAAAAGCTGATTTTGCTGCATTTCCACATTTACTGGCTCTATGAAGTAGGAAAACAGAATTAATGAGAAAGAAATATTAAAGAATAAGATGTTTGGAGATGAAGTTGCCCAAGTACTTACTAAATGAACCCTGTAAATTTTAATGACACTTGTCAACTACAGAACATGAGAAAAAAGTGAATAAAAATTTTATATTGTTTATTCATGTTACAGGCACCCAATTTCACGAAAGTGAGTCCAACAGAAACGTGAATAAGAGTGAAAAAATATCGGAGGAAATTCAATTTTCTTGAATTGCAATGGGCTCTTACTCTCTAACACATAAATAACTCCTAGGACTTTATTCCTCAGTGTAGGCTTTGATTTATTTTGCACTTTATTTTATATTTTTGTTGCATTTGCCTTTATACATGTCTTTTATCACATTTTAAAAGAAAAAAAAATCCCACTTTTTAGATTTCCTGAGTATGAAATTCTACTGCATGTGATGAAGCAGTGCCAGCAGAAGTTCCTTTGTGCATTTAACCATCGTGGCTGTCAACATTCAGGAGAATTCACAGTCAAAGGTCAGGATTTGTGGTGGCAAATCCTTGGAAACTGAGATGTGGCACTGGAATCCTTCAAGGGAATGTGGCTGAGCTCAGAGTGGACCCAGGCACCAGGAAAGGGCCTTGGGTCATGTTGGAAAAGGGGCTGGATCTGAGGAGGGGCCAGGATGGAACTGATGTGAGAAAAGCCGAGGGATGGTGGAGAAGATGGAGCTTCTGGGAAATTTCCATCCATAGCTGGGAAAACTGAGCGGATTTTTAACCTCTGACTCCCCCTCCTTTCTGGGACAGCCAGATGTGTCATTCCCAAACACAGAGTTCCCTAAAATCTCTGGTTTCTGCTCTTTGGAGGTGTTTTAGTCTCTGCTGGAGGAGGAGTTTGGTGTTGCAGAGTCACCAGGACTGGAAGGGACTTCCAGGATCATCCAGCCCAACCTGAGCCCAAATTCCTGTCCCAAAGCTCCACATCCGCTCCTTCTTCCAACACCTTCAGGGCTGGTGACTCCAGCACTGCCCTGGGCAACCTGGGAGCCTCAACCCCTCCTCAGTGAAGAGATTTTTCCCAATTTCCAACCTGAACTCCCCTGGCGCCACTGGAGGCTGCTTCTCCTTGTCCTAGAAGAACCTGATCCCCCCTCAGCACAAAATCTGGTTGCAGAGAGCAGCCTGGCTCCATCCAGAGCTCTCAGGACATTCCTGCTTCCAGGGAGTGGTGAACGAACCCGAATTCAAGGCTGATTTCTCCTGACCAGCAGGGACACAGAGAGGGAAGAGCCCAGGGTTAAACATTTCCCTTTAACCTCACATAATGAGCTTTTTGTTGGTGTCATCGTTATGTTCTGAGTAATCTCCTGCCCTGGCACTCCACCTTTATCCTGAGGAAAGGAAAAGCCTCTCCTTGGAAGAACGGGAGCTCGAGTGAACAATGCCCAGCGCTGTCTGTGCTCAGCATCTCTGCTGAGAGCTGGAAAACTCCAACAAAAGCTTTTGTGTGAGGGCTGTGAGAAAACTCCGTGCTCGTGGTGACGTCTGCAGAGCGAAGCCATGGCTGTTCATGCCATGAACAAAGCAGGAACATCCCTGCAGTGACATCAGCCACTCCTGGACCTTTTTACGCCCATTAGGGCAGAAATGTCACAGAATCCTGGAGCGGTTTGGGCTGGAAGGTGTGGGAACCCAGGACATCCCTGTGCCAGCCCTGGCTGATCTGAGCCCAGCCCAGGGGGCTTTGAAGCCCTGGCAGGGGGCTCAGAGACCCTGGCATGCAGCCAGAGATCCTTGTGGCTTTGAGTTTGATCCATGGAACAAATTCCCAGCACTGTGTGAAGAAGGAAAAGTCACAGAAGTGCAGATTTAGGATTCTCACTGTGCTGAGCTGGGAGGCAAGATGGAGGGAACTGGGCCTTGTCCTGTGCTCCTTCCTTCTTCTTCCCAGCCTCCATCTCTTGGGTGCTGGTGGCACTTTGGCACTGGTGTGAGGTGAAGGGACACAGTCTGACACAGGTGACAGCTGTTGGAAAGTAACAGTAAATAAAGTATCCGTGGTTTATAGTATAAAAGAGAGCAGCAGCCCCAGGGGAGGGCAGAGGGCCTGGGCCTGCTCTGCTGAACAGAGCTTTGCAGGCCAGGCTGGAAATGTTTTCTGATAACCAACAATAAACAGCCTTGAGAGCGAGAGCCGAACACTTCAGACTTGTTCTTGAACAGCTGGGCTGGAGACAAGAGACTTTTTACACATCTCGGGGTCATCTTGAGCACAGGAGGCTCCGAGAGGAAGGGAGCTTAAAGCCCACCCAGTGCCATGGGCAGGGACAGCTCCCACTGTCCCAGGCTGCTCCAAGCTCCAGCCTGGCCTGAACAGCACCTTGGATTGGGGCAGGTTGGGCACTATTGATCCTTATCCCCCTTTTCTGACCTTGTGCAGCTGGGTCTGGCATTCCAGGGAATGCTGCAGCCCTCAGTGACCTGCAGGGCCATCCCTGCCCACCAGCAATAACCAGCAGGCACCAGTCACACCAGTGCCTGTCCTGGGCCGTGGAGCTCACCAGACCTGGAGTTATCCCAGAAACCTCATTTCCACTGTCAGCTTTCCCTGCCAAAGCCCCCTTGGAGTGGCAGCCAACCTCTGATGGGAGGGAAATCGGCAGCCAGGTTGCTCAGAGAACTGCCAAGATAACAACTTCTCCAAACAGCTCTGTTTGTCCTGCAATTTATCCGGTAATTGCCCTGTCTGAGTGCGTTTGATGGGAAACGCTGCCGGTCATGGATCACAGCTCGCAGCATGTCCCCAGCTGCCACGTGTGCCCCTGTTTGAACCAGAGCAAACCTGAGCCTCGGGAGGTGTTGTTTGAAATATCTGAAATTTATTCAGCACAGCTCAGAAAATCAGTGCTGAGAGCAAATTGCCAAGACGGCAGCATTGGCTGAAAATTTGGGGCACGAGATCTCTGCCACCTCGTTGTTATTCGCACTCAGAGTTTCTTTGGGTTCATAATTCCCTGGAAAAGTTTTGTCAAGAGGCAGTGAAGTCATGGAGGTCAATATCTGTCATTTTATTTTGTTACAGGCTTAAGCTTTAACCCCCCAATCTGTGCCCTTTTTAAACTGAACCTGGGGATTTTATCCTTGCAGAACTTTAGGGAATGGCTGGAGTTACTGTAGGAGGTGAAGCATTAAAGAACTTTTTGTTCCAGTCTGGTGTCCTGTGCTCCTGCCTCATCCTCACAAACCCATGGGCACGCCCCCCCAGATGGCAACAGCAGGTCCCTAAAAGTCCATCTTTTGGGGGGCTGGGATGCATTTCCTGAATATTTCCTTTGCACTCCTTGCTCCCACGCACGGCAGGGCTGCACAAAGGCGCCTTCCCTCCCTTCCTCACTCACACTCTGCTCTTTTTCTCACATAAATGGGGCTTTTTTCACTGCTGTGAAAGGAAATCTCTGAATTACAACAACGTTTTCCCTGTCTGTGCATGGGTGCCCCCCTGGCACAGAGCTGAGGTGCCAGGGAGCCTTGGGCACATGCAGAGGGACACACACCTGTGCTTGGAGGTGCACAGAAAAGGGATTCCTCATTTCTAGGGCAAACACCAGAATAAATAGCATTTTTCTTCTGATCAGGGATGTGTATTTAATCCTTTCTGTGGGCGTTTCTGAACTTCTCCCTCACCAGTCCATGTTTTTCATCCAGGAACAGCCAGCTGAGGATCAAACTCCGTGTTTCACCCAGGAGACTCCAAATGTGAGGCTTTGGTACCAGGCTGCAGCTTTTAAAGACATTTCAAGCAGTTTTGGAGGCGTTGAAATGTTCCCTGTGACACGGGAACGCTCAGGCTGAGCTGCCTCAATTAGCAGTTTACTAAATGATGAATTGCATGAGCCTGGCCAAGGCGTTTTAAAAGCTGCATAAATATTAATAAATCTGTTTTGCAAGGTGGGAAACGGAAGAGCCAAGCAATGGCAGAGCTCCAGGGATGGGCAATGGTAGGGATGAGGTTGGGATTGAATTCCAGGGGCAGGTCCCAGGGGGGATTTGGGAGTCAAGGATCTTCCCTGGGAATGCAGAGCCTAAAAGCCAAGGAGGACAAGCCAAGTTTTAGTGAGCTGGGGAGGAATTGGGAGAACTAGGAGAGATTTAGAGGCCACATCATCCTTCTCTTGCCCCAAAGTGACAATGGCATTTTGGGTTTCTCAGCACACCATGCTGTTATAAACTCAGAAATTGATGTAATTTGGGAGTTTCAGTGCAGCTGAGACGCTTCAGAGAAGCTTTACAAAACTGAAATTCACCCTTGCAAATAATTTGAATGGCACTCCAGACTCCAAGTCCCCTCTCACACAGGGCTTTGTTCAGGTACCAGTGCTGCTCACAGACACAGAATAGCAGAGTGGATTCAAATCACAGCAGCGAGGTTTGATTCCAATGAAGCAGGAAAGTTTTTATTTGGGGTTTTTTTACCCTTTTTATCAGGTGTTCCCATACAGGTCAGCATGAGTGGCCAAAGGAACCTCTCTGTTCCCATGGGTGGAACAAGAGCAAAACCCACTCAGAACATGTGTGTGACATTGTCTGGAGAGCAAAAACCTATTTTCAAAAAACACTTCTTGAAAGAGAAGTTCCCAAAAGATTTTCCCTTGGGAACAGCTCAGCCCCTGCCAGACTGAAAACTCTCTCAGGCTCAGAAAATCAAGTCCACACACCAGGACAAGGTAAAACAGGAAAAGCGGAGGGTGAGAAGCCGAAGTGATCACAGAGAGTGAACAAAGCCAGCTTCAAAGGTTTTTTTAGAAGTCCTCAAGATAAGGATTTATTGCTGCCGGGCTGCGGGGCTGAGGTTTCACATTGCTGACTAATTCCCCTCGCTGGTTACAAGCCGCTGACTCCAGATTTGCGTCATCCGAGGCGCTGAGTCCGAATAAAGGCGGAGGAGCCGCGGCGGAGCCGTCCCCTGGAATGGGCTGTGGGAGGAGAAGGCTTTGCCCGCTCTCAGCTGTATTTATCTGCTCACATTCCCACCCCTGGCCCTGGGCAGGATTATCCCCGGTGAGAGGAGAACAAGGGACACCTGTGACAAGGAATTGGGCTTGAACAGCTCCTTTAATACCCTTTGAAGTCAGCAGTTATTATGGCAAGAAGAATCTTGTTTACTTTACCCTCCCTGCATCTTGGGCAATTGTCTCTGGTTTCCTCATTTGGGGTGTTCTGACAGCGCTGCCCGTTTTCCTGGGGGGAGCAGGAAAGAGGTACAGGACATTTAATTCTCTTTTTTGTCATCCTCCTGTCCTTCAGTGAGAAATTGTGCTGCTGACAACTCATCTGTGCTGTTATTGATGCAGGAGATCCCCTTGCTGTTGTTGGCCAGCGTAACTGAACTCACTTTTATCCGTGATTTTCAATAGATGCCAGGCTCTTAACCCTTGATTTATATTCTTCCTTTCAGAAAAGCAGATTTCATGCACATCTCACCCTTAAATATTGCAGATCTTCTGATAGCAAACTCTAGGAGTGTTGGGTATGGGAAGGACGAGAGAACAAAAGTAATTTTGCTCTACTGTATCCAGAACTCTCAAGGGATGCCAGGTTTTTAACCCTTGATTCGTATTTTTCCTGGTGCTTCCAGACAAGCAGATTTCATGCACATCTGACCCTTAAATATTGCAAGTGTTCTGACACCAAACCCCTCGCAAGGTTGAGAGAGAACAAAACAGGAACAGGAACAGAGAGATGATTGCTAAAAATAGAACGGGGGCAGGGGGAGAGAGAGGAAGGATGTGGGAGGAAAAAAGGAGATGAGAGTGAGATTATTTCAAAGCTTTTTGTGAGGCTTTGGGAACCAGCTGTAAAAATCCTGCACAACAGAAGGTGACAGCACAGGATGAGTCAGTCCAAGGGAGATTTGGAGATTTTGGTGCCCTCAGGTTTGGAGAGGAGCGAATCACTTCCCATAGAGAAAAACCACGGAGCCACAGAATGAACCTTGGGGTTCCAGCTTTTCTGTTCCCGTGCACCTGTAACCCTGCAGCTCTTTTTGTGAGCTCCAAACCCCACACGCAGCGGCAGCTGCTGCTTCCCCACCGGGGTCACACACAGCAATTCCTCTCCAGGCCTGGCAGCCAAGGACACCTCCCTGCCCCAGGCCTGAGAGGGGCCAACAAAAGGGACTTGGGGACAGCAAACCTGGCCTAAATGACTTCATCACCTGGGGCTGGAATTGGGACATTCAGCCCCAATCTGCACAGGGACCAAACTTAGAGCAGTGGGAAAAGCCCTGACCCGTGGCCCATTTTGGGGTGGGTTTTGTCTGCCCTGAATGCACCTGAGGGCCTTTCAATAAACAGAACTGCTTTTTATTCCCTGAATTGTGTCTGGCCTCTGGTTTTAGGCAGGCCCAAAAGGCATCACCGAGCTGCCCTGGCTGTGACAGTGCTCAGGAGCTGAGCAGGGACAGCTGATGGCACAGAAGCCGCTTCCCAACTTTCCAGGGGCTCCCAGTTTCACATTACCCAGGGGGATTTAAAGCCTCTGGAAGGGTCACTCCTCACTGGGATATTTCAGGCACAGAGGGAGGGATTCACTGACCAAGGGCAAAGTTTGGATCATTTCATAAAAGCGTAAAACTTAAGCAGAGAAAGCTGAATTTCCAAACTTTAATGGTTTTGTGGAGAGCGGATTTACCTTCAAGCATAAAATCTTGGATTCCTGGAATGGTTTGGGTAGGAAGGGGCCTTAAATCTCATCCCATTCCACCCCTCCCACTGTCCCAGGCTGCTCCAAGCCCCTTCCAGCCTGGCCTTGGACTCTTGTAGGAGTCCAGGGACAGCTCCTCTGGGCAAGCTGTGCCAGGGCCCCATAAATCAGAGATAAAGGAGAGTGCAGGATCAGGATCCAGCCCCGGTTCCGAGCGTCCCGAGTTGGAAACGTCACTGTCACTCCAGTTCTTACTCAATTGTTATTGCCTGGTGGTAATAAAAAAATAAAAATTAAAACTGCCTGGTGATAAGGGCTACGCAGGAACTGCTGGTTCCTGGGAATCCCACGTTCCAGAAACCCTCCCTGCACCAGCTGCTGGACTACCTTTGGGAAAAGTGTGGAAATCGTGTGCAAAATTAAATAATTCCTTATTCATATTTGCTTCAGCTGCCTCGAGGAACGGGGGATGTTGGAGCAGAGAAAATCCCCTTTGAGTAACTAGTGTTTGATTAGAGTACAAACCCTTCAAAGGTGTTTTCCAAGCCAAATAATTCCACTTTTCCATGGGAGTGCTCAGGGTTTTGGTGGGTTGGGACAGGTGATGTCCTTGGGAGGTGAGGATTGGAGCTTGGACTTTCAGAGGTGGCTTGAAAATGCCTTTATTTGTTTGTGGCTGTCTGTGGAAGGGGATCTGAAAGGGTGCAGGCTGCCTTTGATATTGTATGGATCAATTAATGGGGGTATGGATCAATTAATGGGGGTATGGATTAATTAATGGGGGTATGGATCAATTAATGAGAGGTATGGATCAATTAATGAGAGGTATGGATCAATTCATGGGGGTATGGGTTAATTATGGGAGGTATGGATTAATTATTGAGCGGTATGGATTAATTATTGAGAGGTATGGATTAATTAATGAGAGGTATGGATCAATTAATGGGGATACGGATCAATTAATGGGGGTATGGGTTAATTAATGAGAGGTATGGGTTAATTAATGAGAGGTATGGAACAATTAATGGGGATATGGATCAATTAATGGGGGTATAGGTTAATTAATGAGAGGTATGGGTTAATTAATGAGGTAGTGTCTTGCAGCAGGTCTGGAAGAAGAGGAAAAGTAACAAAGTGAAATCTCCTCTCCCCTTCAGTGGCAGAAAGGCTCAGGTGTGTGCAGGGCCAGGGCACAGCGCTGTCCCCTCGGTGTCCCCGTGCCTGTGCCTGTCCCAGCGCTGTCCCCTCGGTGTCCCCATGCCCGGTGCTTGTCCCTGCATTGTCCCCGGGTTGTCCCCAGGCTACCCCTGCACTGTCCCCAGGCCGTCCCCGTGCCTGTCCCAGTCCCAGCACTGTCCCCCCCAAGCTGTCTCCAGGCTGTCCCCAGGCTGTCCCCAGGCTCTCCCAGCACTGTCTCCAGGCTGTCGCTGTGCCAGTGCCTGTCCCCAGGCTGTCCTCAGGTTGTCCCAGTCCCAGCACTGATCCCAGGCTGTCCCCAGGCTGTCCTCAGGTTGTCCCAGTCCCAGCACTGATCCCAGGCTGTCCCCAGGCTGTCCCCAGACTGTCCCCAGCACTGATCCCAGGCTGTCCCCAGGCTGTCCCGGTGCCTGTCCCAGTCCCAGCACTGTCCCCAGGCTGTCCC
>VWYI01004439.1:0-12361 GCA_013399455.1 Anthoscopus minutus | reverse complement strand
GGAAGGGAAGGGAAGGGAAGGGAAGGGAAGGGAAGGGAAGGGAGCCCAGATTTACTGCAGGGTCAGTCCGTGAAATTTCTGTGCTTTGGTCCCTTCCTGCACATCCTCAGGATGCCATCTGCACGTTCCCGTGGCATTCCTGGTAATCCTGGAGCTCAGAAAATCTCCCGGATTTTCTCCCAGTGATTCTGCCAGGGCTGGTGGATCCAGGATTAAGCGCTGTTCCTGCCGTGTCTGAGCAATGATTTGGGAATTCACAACTCCAGAGCCCACAGGAGGGAGCCAAATGCTTTGTTCTCAAGGAAGAAGAAAATCACTTTTGTGTTCAGTGTCTTCATCGCATGTTCAGAGGTGAAAAGGAGGAAAAAACGATGGCAACATTTAAATACATCAGTGGAGCTGCCTGTGGAGGGAATTCAGATTTAACCTGGAGATCGGCTGGAAGAATTCAGGGACAAAAGATCATCCTGGGTTATTTTATACAATCACATCATGGAACCATGGGATGGTTTGGGTGGGAAGGGACCTTAAACCCCTGCCATGGGCAGGGACAGCTCCTGCTGTCCCAGGTAGGGCCAGGAGGGCTGTGCCTGAGGCAGGAAAAGGGGCCTGGGATCCAGGAACCTCCTCCTGTGCCTTGGTTTTATTTTTTGCCTCTAAGCAAAACTTCAGTTTGGTTTCTGGCTGTTGCTGGACGAGGAAACTACAAAGCAAGGAAAGCTTTCAGCAGGCTAAAAATAAACTCTTTTATTGTCATTTTTTATGAATATTTCACAGAAGGATGGGATTTCTTCATCTTCCCCATCACTGGGAACACCAGGCATGATTTTTCCATATTAAAAGAAATCCATCATTATTTACTTTTTTGGTATTTGCTGAATTCTGGGAGTTTTTGAGCTGCTTGCTGACATCTGACATTGCTTTGGGATCACGCATTTGCTTTGGGGTGGAGGGACCTCTCCCAGCTCAAAGGCTGATCCCTTTTATCTGCATCCCAAAGTGATAACACCAAGGGACAATCCATCCACCAGCCCCCAGCTGGGATAACCACAAGGAATGACCTGTTCCTGTTTGTTTAAAGAGGTGTTTGGAGCTGGAAGTTGGCAAATCTCATCCTTCCTTTCCTGGGGGAATATTTATAACCTCCCATCTCCCTGAGTAATGCCAGTGGGGTTTAATTCCAAATCCATATTTCCCGAAGGGGATGGAAAATGGGATTGTGCCTCTCAGGGATGATGCTGGAGAACAACAAAAGTATCCCAGCTCCTCCAGGAACATCCACGGGATGCTGGGGAGACAAAACAAAGGGTGTTTCATCCATTTGATCAGTGATAATGAACTCATTTGGGACAGCCAAAGTACCCCCACACACAAAAATGCACCAAAACAAACAGCGAGGGAATATTCTGTACATAATTCAGAACAGCCACGGGATGGAAAAGAAAATAGACATGTCCTGGGCAATGTTTTTTCATATGTGCAAGGAATACATTCCTTTCCCCTGTGCTGGAGTTATGAATTTGTCAGGGTTCACGTTTTTCCTTTTATTATTTCTCATCCTTAAAGGTCATCGGGCTCTGAAAGCCCGGCCTGCCTGGGGCTGGGCCCAAATCCAGCAAAGCCCACGAGGATTCGGTGCCCCTGAACGGGACCAGATGGATCCTCCTGCTCTGCCCTCAGGTTCTGGGGTGAGGATTCTGGGAACAGCAGGCCTGGGGTTTCATGGAATGTATGGCATCATTCATGGCAGAATCATGGGATGTCCTCTGCTGGAAGGGACCCTGGGATCGTTGATCCAGCACAGACACCCCAAAATCCCAGCCTGGGCATCCCTGGTGTCCAAACCCTCCTGGAGCTCTGGCAGCCTCGGGACCGTGCCCATTCCCTGGGCAGCCTGGGCAGTGCCAGCACCTCTGGGGGAAGAACCTTTCCCTAAAATCCAGCCTGAGCCTCCCTGGCACTCCTCCCATCCCAGAATCCCACAATCCCAGAACCACAATCCCAGAATCCCACAAACCCAGAATCCCAGAATCCCAGAACCCCAGAATCCCAGAATTCCTGAACCCTAGAATCCCAGAATTCCTGAATCCCAGAATCCCAGAACCCCAAAATCACAATCCCAGAACCCCAGAATCCCAGAATCCCAGAACCCCAGAATCCCAGAATTCCTGAACCCTAGAATCCCAGAATCCCAGAATCCCAGAATCCCTGGGTAGGAAGAGCCCTCCAAGACCATGGATCCCACCCCAGCCCTAACACCTCAGCTAAAGCCCGGCACCAAGTGCCACATCCCATCTTTTATAACCACATCCAGGGATGGTGGCTCCCCGACCTCCCTGGGCAGAGCAGCCCAGGACTTTATCACCCCTGCTGTGAAAAACTTTCTCCTGCCTTGCAGCCTGAGCTGCCCTTGCTGCAGCTCGAGGCGGTGCCCGCTGGTTCTGCCAGCGCTGCCTGCAGGAAGAGGCCGAGCCCAGCTGCCCACAGGCACCTCAGCCGCTGCCTCAGGTGCCAGCAGTGCCCCCATCCCATCCCATCCCATCCCAAAGCAGCAGCAGCAGCAGCAGCAGCAGCAGCTGCCCCAGGCTCCCCCAGCCTGGAGAAAGGAGCCCTTTGGTTTGGCCGCTTTCTCCTGGCAATAAAAGCTGTGAGGCACAAGCCCGTGAGCCGGCACAGCCAGCACCAAGAGAGATGCGGATCCTGCTGCTCGCTCGGAGCCAGGAGGGATTTTCCTGCCCGTGCCAAGCCTTGAGCTGGGTGTGTTTGAGCAGAGTGAGGAGCTGGCTGCTGAGTGGGGCATTTTCTCCCTCTCTCAGTACAAGAAGTCGGGCTCGGTGTGCCGGGCGGTGAAACACGACTGTGACCTGGCTGAGATGTGCACGGGGCGCTCCTCCAGCTGCCCCCAGGACCGGTTCCGGGTCAATGGGCACCCCTGCAACTTTGGGGAGGGCTATTGCTACATGGGCACCTGCCCCACCCGCCACAGCCAGTGCAAAGCTGCCTTCGGGCCTCGTGAGTACCCTGGGCACCCCCAAAAATCCCCTGCTCTCGGCCACAGGGCAGGCAGAGAAGGGAATTGTGCATCTCCAAATGCTCAGAGGTGTTGTAGCTCAGGAATTGCCCGTCTAGAAAAATGAACTGGGGTTTGTAGCTCCAGCTGCCCCCAGGAGTGGCTCCAGGTGGAAAGGGAACTGTGCAAAAGCCAGGCCTTGCTGCTGGTCCGGTGTGGGAACCCAGGACATCCCTGTGCCAGCCCTGGCTGATCTGAGCCCAGCCCAGGGGGGTTTGAAGCCCTGGCAGGGGGCTCAGAGACCCTGGCATGCAGCCAGAGATCCTTGTGGCTTTGAGTTTGATCCATGGAACAAATTCCCAGCACTGTGTGAAGAAGGAAAAGTCACAGAAGTGCAGATTTAGGATTCTCACTGTGCTGAGCTGGGAGGCAAGATGGAGGGAACTGGGCCTTGTCCTGTGCTCCTTCCTTCTTCTTCCCAGCCTCCATCTCTTGGGTGCTGGTGGCACTTTGGCACTGGTGTGAGGTGAAGGGACACAGTCTGACACAGGTGACAGCTGTTGGAAAGTAACAGTAAATAAAGTATCCGTGGTTTATAGTATAAAAGAGAGCAGCAGCCCCAGGGGAGGGCAGAGGGCCTTGGCCTGCTCTGCTGAACAGAGCTTTGCAGGCCAGGCTGGAAATGTTTTCTGATAACCAACAATAAACAGCCTTGAGAGCGAGAGCCGAACACTTCAGACTTGTTCTTGAACAGCTGGGCTGGAGACAAGAGACTTTTTACACATCTCGGGGTCATCTTGAGCACAGGAGGCTCCAAGAGTCCAGGAAAAGCGCTGGATTAACCAGATTTTACCAGTTCAGTGGTGGCCAAGGGTGATTTGCCGTAGGTGAGGTTCCTTTGCTGAGACTGACAAAGGTTCCAGGAGCTGGAAGGCTCCGTCCTTCCCCAGTGCCTCAGTCCTTCAGACCCAGCCAGGGGAGGTCACACCAGTGGTGGCTTTGCCTCGGTGCTGCGTCTCCATTATTCACATTCCACCCTGACACCAGCACTCCTCCACTGATTTATTGTTTCTAACATTCCCAATGGCCATTAAGACAACTTTTAGGAAAACGGGGGTGCTTTGGGGATCCTCACAAAGGCCAGACCTCCCAGCTTGCTCAGATCCCCTGTGCCGCTCCTGTTTGTAACTTTTTCCTGGAGTAAACCCTCCTTACTAAACCTTTTCTAGCCCCAAAGTTCTCCGCTCTGGCAGGGAGGGAGGAAAAGGCTTGTTAACCCCTCTGCATGGTTTGGTTGTACTTTTTTCCTAAATAGAACCCATTTCTTTTGCTTCCAGGCAGCCCCTCCCTGTTCCGTGCTGAGGGTGACACCAGGTGGGGTTGGTCTGTGGGCACTTCCAGCTATCCCCAGCCCTGCAAGATCCATCCCTGCACCACTTGGGTTTGGTCTGGGGTACAGGATGGGGAATCCACATTTTCCAGCAAGGTCTGGATGCACCCCTGGACCCCTGGCACAGGCTGGGTGTGCTCAAATCCCCTCTGGTGAGAAATCCGTGCTGTGCTGCCCTTCACTTGTTATTAATCATCTGCCTGAGTCAGAACCTGAAACCCTGAGCCTCTGCTCTGACAGCAGATAAAGTGAGCAGCCTTACAAGAAAGAGCTTGTGTAAGAGGAGGAGGGATTTGGGAACCCTTTGGCAGGGTTGGTTTGTCCAAACAATGCTTTGGACCAGAAAGTTTCAGGGAAATGGCACCTTCTGCCCCGAAAAAAGCTCAAATCCCTCAGCTGGGAAGTAAAGCTGGTGCTGAAATACCATCCCAAACTGTGGAATAGCTGAACACAGGTTTTATAGGAAATCCCAGGTCCAGGAGCCTCCATCTTGTTATGATTTACAGGGACACACAAACTGGAGAGGGAATAGTATTCCTGCGAGCGGGGTCATGTTTGTTGATTGAAGCCAGCTAGAATGTGCTGTAATTCATTTGCTTCGTTGTTCTGGGGTTTGTTTGCCCTCTTTTTATTTTATTCTCTTCCCCCCAAAGCAAAAGCAAACACTTGCACTGCTGTGTGAGGAACTGGGAATGTCCTGGCCCCTGGAGGCACCAACAGGACCAAGATTAATTTTTATCCTGACCCTACAGAGCCAGAATCCCAAAGATATCAGCTGGGGAGCCATGCTGGGCTTTTTTCCCAGTTTAAGGAATAACAAGGTGTGTCCAGGCCTAAAATAACTCTTTTATTGCAGTTCTAGAGCACAAAACCAGCCCCAATCCTTCTTGCTTTGGGTTTGAGGCTCTCCCAGTGAAACCAGTGCTGGCCCAGGCTCGGATATTGGACAGTGCAGGGTCCAATTTTTTTATGGAACATCCCCATGGAAGAGCTGGGGATGATAAAGGACATTAAAGCCAACTTTTGGTTGATGGCAGAATGCCCCAAAAGCTCAAGAATTGGCCCCAAATTGGTCACAGCTGAAGAAGATATTTGAGTTGTAGCTACGCAGGGAAGAGAATTGGCTGGAAATGGGGTTTGTGCTTCCAAAGTGGGGGATCCATCCATGTGCTGAAAGGGTCTCTGCTCCTGGGAATTTCAGATGTTTCAGTGATGAGGGGGAGGCAGAGAAGCTTCTGGTCCTTGCTCCATCATCTGTTGGGAGACTGGGAATAAAACACAGCCAAAGTCACTCAGAAAATTGGTGACAGCAACGAAATTCGGGTTGATTTTTGCTTTAAAACTGGTGAAGCTCTTCAGAAGTTTATCCTCTGCTTTAGAATCTGGGGTTGGGAGGAGGTGGAAAATGGGAAGTCAGCAAGGAGAGGAAAGAGTTCTGCCTAAATCCCCCAGATTAATTGTTGGACTTTTCTGTGGGATTTAAGGACGTGGTTACATCTGAAAGCTTTTCTGCTGGAGGCCGAGATGTGAGATAGAAAGATGATCCAAAGCATCAAAAGAGAGGACGGATTAAATGGGGAATAAAAAAGGGAAAGAAATGAGGAACTTTTGTGGTTCCGTGCTAGGAGCTTTGGAAAATCATGCTCAAATTGGAAGCATGTGCTCTAGAAAGTTACAACATAGGTATTGCAAAAAAATACGTTTTCCCGGAGCAAGGGGAGGAATTAGGATTGAGAATTATGAAATGATCTGGGGCAGAGCTCTGGGCTTCTGCACAGGAGAGCAAAATTGGGATGGAGACCAAAGGTAGCTCGTGGAGGGGTGGGCGCAGCACAAAAGGATTGGGCAGCTCCAGTGGCGAGGTGGCATCACTTCCATGAACAGAACTGGGATGGAGAAGGACCCGGGCTCAGGGCTCAGGACTCAGGGCTCAGGGCTCAGGGCTCAGGGGGGAAATTCCTGCTCCAGTTAAGAGTTTTGAGACATCCCCAGAGTGTGTTTGGGTCCCTGCTGAGGCTGGGAGTGGCTCCCACACAAGCAAGGTTGAAATGATTGCGGGTATTCCTTTGGGTCCCTGGTTGCAGGGAGCTCCCTGCCTGTGGAGAGGGCATGGATCAGTGAGGAGAGGGAGATCTGGCACCTTGGGGTGCTGGGAAGTCCCTCCCCTCCTTCTTGTCAAAGACATGGCCAAACCTAGCATTTCCAGACCCAGAAGCAATCCTTTGCTAAAATCTGGAGGGACCTGGAGGAAGTTCCGAGCGGGAGGATTGAGGAAGGAGGAGAGAATCCAGAGCTGGATCTGGAGGTTAAAACCATTAATTGGGAACATCTGGAAAGGGTTCTCCCATCCCTTCCCCACAAGCAGGGCTGGAGCAGGAGCTCCTGTCTGTGTCTCTGTCCAGCACTTCCCTCCCAGCACAGAAATCCCTGCTGTGCTTTAACAGCCAGGACTCCGAGGCAGTTCTTGGTTGTGTCCATGTTATTCCCAGCCTGGAAGAGGCAGCTGAGCTGGGAGGAATAAGGAATGGAAAGCTGAAAGCAAAATGGAGAGATTTCCTGGATAAATGCACATTTCAGGATGTACAGCGAGGTCATGGAATCCCAGGTTTGGGTGGAAAGGATTTTAAATTCATCCGGTTCCACCCAGGGACAGCTCCCACTGTCCCAGGCTGATCCAAACCGTGCCCAGCCTGGCCTTGGGCACTGCCAGGGATCCAGGGGCAGCCCCAGCTGCTCTGGGAATTCCATCCCAGCCCCTCCCCACCCTCCCAGCCAGGAATTCCTTCCCAAAATCCCACCCCAATCTCCCCTTTCCCAGTCTGAAGCCATTCCCTGTGTCCTGTCCCTCCATCCCTTGTTCCCCAGCCCCTCTCCAGGGAATCCTGGAATGGTTTGGGCTAAAAGGGACCTTGAAAGTCACCCAGGCCACCCCTGCCATAGCAGGGCCACCTCCCCCGGTCCCAGATTATCCCAGCCTGGCCTTGGGCACTGCCAGGGATCCAGGGGCAGCCCCAGCTGCTCTGGGAATTCCAGCCCAGCCTCACAGAGAGGAATTTCTTCCCCATATCCCATCAGCAGCTCATGCAAATCAGCGTTTCTGCAGTGGAATCACCAAATCCAAAGGGACCTCAGCTCACTTCCAGGCCATGTGAGCTCTTCCAAGTGAAAAGCCTTAAAAATGAAGCTGGTGGAGGTTTTTGGGAGGAAGTGACAGAGAGGAAAAAGGGGAGGGAAATGCCATTCTAAACAGGCAGTGGGAAAGGGGGAAAAGAACCAAGGAAGCAGGCAGAGACCAAAGGAAAAGGCTGGGAAAAGCAAGAGATGCTCAGAGCTCAGCTACAAGAGCAGGAGAAGAGCTTTGCCACGTGTTCCGTGGAGCTGATGCCGTGAAAAAGCAAAATGCTTTGAATTAGGAATCAAAATTAGAGCAATTAATAAGGAGGGAGTTCATTTAATTGGAATGTTCAAAGTTCTTGAGGCAAATTATGGTCACAGGCTCTGCAGCATCCTGGCTGGAGGCTCAGGTATTGCTATAAAATCGTTTTAATTCTTCCACTTTATCCCTGGGAGCAAAATCTACCTTGGGAGCGACCTCCAGACCTTGGGATCCTTGAGGAATGCAGGAATTTGCTGTGATTCCCATCCTGAGCTGGCTGCTCCCAACGCTGCCTGCAGGATTTTCCCCCCCAAGCCCAAATCCGAGGTTGGCTCCAGGTCTTTCTAATTTTATCCCTGTGGAATTCCTAGAAACCAGACAGAATTGACTTTCACACAAGAATCTCCTTTGTTTACACACCCGGCTTCTCTGTTCAGTCAACAAAACCTGGTTTTTATTAAGTCCGCCTGGAAAAATTAAAAAAAAATAAAACGAGAGAGACATTTAAAATTAAGGGAAAAAATGCTTGGTTTGGGTGTTTGGGTGAAATCTGGGGGTGGGATGTTGGTGAGCTCAGAATGTTAATGAGAGATCAAAGCTTTTTTTAATAAAAGTTTAAAGGTTATCAAATTCCACGGAGTTTTCTAGGCTGAGACTACCAGAGGAATCCAGGTGGGAAGGGACATGTGCAGGGCTCTAATCTCACATAAAAAGGACAAACTGAGCACTTGGTCAGGTGGAATTCCAAGTTCAAGCTCAAATTTGATTTTTCTTTGTTTGCTGTGACCCCTGTGCCTTTTGCTGTAGCTTTAACTAATAACAGAGTCAGTATATTCACAGTAATGTGATTTATCTGCCTCAATCCCTTCTGAACAGCGAATTTTTCGTGTGGTTCCTTCCCCATGGATAAAAAGGAAGGAAAGGGAATTCCCAAGGATCCTCCTGGTTGTGTAAACCAGGAATTTAAATCCTGTTGCACCAGGTTAAAGAGCACAAATGGCAGAAATCAAAGTGGGGAATCGTTATGGGATCATGGAATTAAAGCTGATCCCATTCCCACCCACCTGTCCCAGGGTGCTCCAAGCCCCATCCAGCCTGGTCTTGGACACTCCCAGGGATGGGGTAACGATTCCATTAATCCACAGGAAGCAAGAAAAGGTGGGGGGGAAAAAAAGCCCCAGATGAACCCATGGAATTATCATTCCCAAATATCCTGGCTGATCCTGGGATCAGCCTTGATGGCCACAGCATTCCAAGGATGGATTTGCTGTTTCCATTTCCCTCCTGGAAGTGAAATGAGCTCTGGCAGGGCTGGGGAAGGTCTGGGTGGGAGGGAGGGAGGAAGGAAATAAAGGAAATAAAGGAAATAAAGGAAATAAAACCCTGGAGGAGTCGATTTAAAATCCAGGCAGAGAAAATGGAGTTGAGTTTAAACCTGATGATTCCCATCCAAGCTGCTGGAGCATTACCTGCGTTAAAGCTTCACTTTGGGACGGCCAAAAATGTCCCTTTTGTGACATCAGCACCTAAAGATCAATTACCTGTGTGTGCCTAATTGCAGGGGTCACACTCAGTGCTGGGCTTTCATTTTCCACCCAACTGCTATTTCTGGCTCTTTTTTTCCCCCCCTCTTTCTCCTTCAGCAATGGCATTTGCATTCCTTTTAGCCAAATACCAAGGTTAAACTAAAAATAATCCTGCCCATCAGTTTTAGATTAGGCCTAGAGCAGGCCCAGCTTTACTGTAAACGTGTGTGTCAGGATTGCTGCGTGCTCTGCCAGGAAACTGCAGCAGCCAGGCCTTTCAGGAATGAGATTAATTGGCTTTTTAACATCATCTGAAGTCAGTTTTGATTGCCAAGCAGTGACTGCTATTAATAATTGCATGAATCCACCTTCTTTCAGGAAAAATGAGGGTATTTAGGAATGGTTTCCTTTCCTGAGGCTGAGGTGGGTTTGAAGCTTGTGCTGTCCTCTGTGAAAGCAGCAGCACCTCTCTGAATCCCAGTTCCTTTGAAAACACTGGGATAACGCTTATTGTGATGCTGGAAGTGTGCAAGGCCAGGCTGGACAGGGCTTGGAGCAGCCTGGGTCAGTGGGAAGTGTTCCTGACCATGGCAGGGAAGGGATGGGATGATTTTTAAGGTCTTTTCCAGCCCAAACCTTTCTGGGTCTCTGGGATTCTCTGATTCTCGAAATTCTGGGATTCTCTGATTCTCTGATTCTGGGATTCTCTGATTCTCAAAATTCTGATTCTATTTTGACAGCTTTGTGTTCACAAGGCTGTAATCTCTCTCTTTAATCTTTGTGGATCTGAGTCACCCAAGGCAGGCTTATAACAATTCCCATGCTTTTTCCTGCTGGAAGCTGGTGCTGGTGCTGTGGAAGCTCAGCCTGCAGGGCTGGGCACAGGAGATTCCATAGGGAAGTGTTAATCCTCCCTCTGCCAGAGTGCAGAGCTTCAAAGGAAGGTGTCACCAGGTGTAGTCCCACAGTGGGATTAAAACCAACTCTAAATCTGAAACCAGACTCTTCTTCAAAGGCCCACGGCCCCGGAAGGCCAGAATCCATGGGAAGGATCCATTCCTCTGTTACTCTTTCCAAAGGTCTCAGTGTCCAAAGGATGAGATTATTTCTGATCCCTGTGGGTGGGGGGAACTCTGCAGCTTGGGCCCTTGAGGAGGCTCTTGGTGCTCTCTGTGAGGGCACCAGGGAGCCCCAGACCTCTCCTCTCCCCTCAGTTTCCCCACTGGGATCTCCTGGGGAACTCCCACAAAGCCATGGTGGTGCTCTGGCATGGATCCAGGGAAAGGATCCATGTGGGATCCACTGGGATCTTTATGTGTTTAGGCCCAACTATTTAACACTGTGTTAACCCCAAAAAACACCGTCCCAAGGCATCAGCTGGAATTAAACAACTTCCCTCCACACCCTGTGTGTGTTCTGCTCTCCAGACAGCCAAAATATCAATTCCCCGAAAAGCAGCAGCATTCCCAGGGGATAAACCATTTTCAGGGCAGATCCTGACTCTTTGGGATGGGCTGAAACATCCCTGAGACAGAATTTTGGCTGAATATCTTCAAGGAAAAGCGCTCCAGACAGCCCAGGCTGAGTGTGGAGAGTCTCACAGATCCTAAAGGAGAAATCCCAGGGATTTCTCGCAGATCCTAAAGAGGGACAGTAACGTTTGTCCAACATTTACTGGTGTGACTGTAAAGCTTCTTCCCATTTCAGGGCAGAGGAGGTGTCAGAGATGTGGAGCTGGGGCAAAGTTTGGGAGATGTTCCCTCACTCTCCTGTTTGTGTTCAATCTCCTGCAGCCTTGCCTTTCCTCACTGGGGGCTTACATTTTTCTTTTTCTTCATTTCAAGGGAGGTTCCTGCCTTCCTTGACAGATGCCTGTCTTACAAACCAAGACATTCACTGAGGATGTTTTCACAGGGACCTGCTAAAAGATCTGAGTGATTCAATTCATTCCAGTGGAATGGGCCAGGTGGAAATCTGGGAATGGATTTCTCAACAAGAAAAGTGCTGCAGAGCCCAAAGTGCCTGTCCAAACTCTTCTCTGGGATCCTCTGACCTGCTCAGGATCCTCCTCCCCTCCAAGGCTGCTCCCAGACCCAGCCAGAGCCTTTAAAACCTTTGACATTTGTATTTCGAGATAAAAAATGCAATTCATGTCAAATCTTTGTGATCCTCAGTGCTTCCCGTGTGTGTTTGTTACCCAGAGCTTGGTAATATCGATTACTGAGAGGTTATAAAGAAATGGCAGCAATTGATCAATTAATTCTAAATATTCAGGCAATTCCTTACCTGGCTGTGCTTCCAGCACTGTGTTTATGAGCATTAATGACTTAGGGAAGGATGTGTTCAGATCAAGGGGTGAATATTTCTATTTTTAACATTCTCTTCCTCAGTTTTTAACCTTTTACAAATCACTTCTCCATGCAACTACAATATAAAATAGAGCTGAGATAATTTCCAGTCAAAATCACCTCCTGTCATTTGTCCTGGGATGAGCTGAAATATTCTGTGAAATGGAGCTTTTAAAGAATTCCCCACTTCCTTTGGCTGGGAGGAAGGGAAGTTGTAAATTGGATTTTGGAGCTGTTCAGCTCTGGAGCTTTTAAAACATTTACTGGAGGTTAAAAAAAGAGTTTTGGTGTGGAGTTATTGTGATTGTTTTTACATCCTCTTTACATCTATTCCTTCCTTAGGGGAGGGCAAGGAGAGCAGGGAAGAAAAAAAAATCACTAAATCAATTTATGTTTCAAAGCTCCTCTGCTACAATAGGAGCACCAAAAAAAAATAAATAAAAATTACCTTAACCTTAAAGAAAACAATTCCTGAAAAAGGAGAAATCTTTTCACTCATTCAGGGTCCAACGTGTGCTCTGCCCCACAGCTGGCACTCGCTCTTGGCTAATTCCCAGTGACATTTCACTCAAACTCAAAGGAGCCCAGGGGTCTAAAAATAACCAAAAACCACAAGAGAACAAAGCACTTGTCTGCCTCTAACCCTGGGCAGCACCGAAACAGCCTCTGGGAATGGCAGGGGGGTTGTGGGAATCAGGGACACAGGGAATA
>VWYI01004434.1:460035-479613 GCA_013399455.1 Anthoscopus minutus | reverse complement strand
TCTCCCCATCTCTCTTCATCGTCGATAGTGCCTCAGTGCAGCACAGTCTCAAGGTATAGAAGGAAGAGTTCAGTTTCCTCTCTTTGCAGAACAATGCCTCCGAGAGCAGGTTGAGCATATTTCGTTTCTTGGAGATGGCCAATGGAATAGTTATTAAATGGTCAATACAAGCATAAAATACACCTGCCATTTTTATGTTTGACTTTATGGAAGAACCTCAGTAAAAATCATTCTTTGAGTTCCTAAAGAGGGATAGAGATTGAGGCTGTACCTAAATTTCTGATTCTCAGCTCCCTTGTGCAACTCCGTCCTGTTGGCACAAAAATGCCAATACATATTAGCACAGATTCTGGTCTAAAAGTGACACAGGCAATATAGTTTGGCAGGTTACCCTTTACAAATACCAATAAACCTTTACAAAATTATTTCCCTGTTAGAATGCAGTTGGTTTAGTATTTAAAAGAACATCATCTTTTGATGCATTGTAATCATTACTGGAAAATAGGATCCACAACCAAAGGAGAACAGTTAGATTTGATTTCCTGAGCTAAAGGCAAGGCTGTGCAATTTAAATGTAGAAGTCATCTTTCCTTCTTAAAATTGATTATATTATTGTTTGCTATTGTGTTTTAGATGATGCATAAGAAACAAAAACTGCATTGAAGGTACTATAAAAAGAAATCCTAATGAAGGATAGATAGGAAAACAGTATTTGGAAGGAGCAATAAAAATATTAAAGAACTATACAGTATTTTAGTTTCTTCTAGCAAAGGGGCTGAATACTCAGGAAACAACTCCCAACAGTCTATCTTTTATCCCCACAGTTCATTTAGGAAGGACACAGTAAGAAGGAATTAAATCACACCTTAAAGTCAAAGGGTGAATTTAAGCACTTCCAGATTTTTCTGTTTATTCTCGTGAGAATTCTCTCTTGTACACAAATTTCTTTCCAGAGTAGTTAAAGTAGTAGTCCTTTCCAGTGTAGACCCATCCTGTCTACAGTGTATTTTAAATAGCAGCATATCAGAGAAAGGAAGAAGATGCATTTTGTATGCATCTCTTCATGTATATCTTTCTAGCAACAGTTGAATGTTTTCTTCCTAGCTGATTTTTTCAATGCAAAATACAAGACAGGACCACCAATACAGAAACAGATTTTGTTATTCCTGGAGTAATCAACAATATTGGCATGCTAACAATGCCTAAAAGTCTTCCTGAGTAACTGTATGAGAACACATCTTCACTTGTTAGTCAGCTCTCTAAACTGCCAAGGCATCTTGGATACAGCTTGAAAAGCACTTAAGAAACACCAAAAATATCATTGCATGAATGGCTTCATAAGAGCTGAATACTGAATAGGTTAGAAATAAACATGGTCATTGCTGATTTCTTCAACTACTCTGACTTTTCGTGATGTCTCTGCATTTTAAGCCACTCATAATCACACTCATGTAAATTAATGTTAGTCCATTCTCTTGAGTGTTAGGTGCTCCCAGAAGAGACAGAGCTTTGGCCCAATTAGGTTTATGGTGAAACTCCGACAGGGTAAATTGGCATATAAAAGCAGCATACAGTATGGCTATTTGCAAAAGTATCTTGGATAGACTCTTCTTCTGACAAGGAAACCCTTTCCTGATCACTTGGAAACACTTTTTTCCTCCAAAAACTATGTGAAGCAAAATAATATTCTCATTTGTCCCTTTTTCGTTGCTCTTTTTTTTCAGACAGGATTTTTTTTTAAATCCATTGTAATTTTAAAATATCTAAGCATATGTTCTGTGTATAAACATTCAGTCTGTGCATTGCTCAGGTACTCTTCACTGTGAACTTTAATCTGAGCACTCAGCATTTTTAATTTGAGCAGTGCAATTGCACATCTGATACAAATGGAACTATTTCCGTTCCCTGGCTCCTTGACTTGATTTATGCCTTATGGTTCTGTTTTCATCCAAAATCAATTTCAGTAGAATCTTTACCTATGCAGATAGAATTGCAGAAGGAAGTGCTTTATGTTTGAGCTACAAGTTTGAAATCTACCTTCTGAAAGAATATTCAATAATTCTGAGCTGATTAGAAAGCTCTTGTCCAGGAAGTGGAAGATTCAGGTTTTCTTCATCTCCCTACAGGGATTTAAACACCAGCCCAGACTATGGCTATTAGGAGCAGAGGGAAGTGTTTATCTCATTTGGCTGAAGTTATTTTGCTTTGTTTACAGGTATTAAAGATTCACCACAAGAGGAAGGGAGAAAAAGCAGGATCTCATGGATTTAATGAGAGTGTGACATTCAGGATGGTAAGTGGTCTGTGTTGTAATCCTGCTCCAGGAAAAAGGCAAATGTGCACAATGACAATGAGGTGTAAAAGCATAAAAATACATGTGTAAAGGGACTAGAAATCTGTTGTCCCTTGCCCACCTAAATTCCCAGCCATTGGGAGAGTCACTTCTTCCCAGTCTTTCCCTTTAGAAAGAAAATTCAGACATGTAGTAAGGAATCTCTCTTTGTCTCATATGCATACTTTCATACGGTAATGCACTTTCAATGGCACAGCTTCATGCATTTGTCTGTATCCTGAGTTCCATGTCATTCATTTCCTCTTGTTCATGTATGTTTCTAACACACAGTGAGCTCTTTCAAGGGCTTTCTATCTCAGTGCTTACAAAGTTTCTCTTTTGCCTGACTCTTTATTTCCTTTTAAGTATGTTGCACATCCTCAAAGTGTCTTGTTTTTCATTCCATCTCCTGGTTTATGCTGAAAGCTTTTAAATACATTTTAATGATGCATAACAGCAATATAATGAGTCTAATGGCATGCTATTGATTTTCATTTGAAACACTGACATTTGAACATTTCAATAGCCTTTTAACAGCGTGTATATTTAATGTGATTCAAAGACAAGGCAAATGCAACACAATATGTCTCTACTAAAAAAAGTCACATTCTCTATTTCCTGACCCTCTTTCCCCCTTTCCTGAAATCTTTTTGGCAATCATCTGCATTGGCAGTATATAATTTTCAGTGTTTAAAAAAGTAATAATACTACTAATAATTTTATTTTCTTTTACCATAATACTTGGTACAAGAAAATAAAAGGGAAACCCACAAAATATCAGTGTCCAGACACAGCTTTGCTTATCTGCTCTGATCACAATGAAGATATTAATGATCCACATCCAGTGAGTGCTGCCAGAGAATGCAATGTGTTAGCTTTGGTGTGCACTACCCAAGGATGCCCTCTAGACAGTTCTCACGCTCACTTGGTGAACTAAGAAACACAAAAAGAAAAATGCCATCAGCAAACATACACATTAGCATGAGATAAGATAGCAGCTCCCTTTTGATGAAAAACTTGGTAGTTAAATCATATGAAGAATTTTGTTTCTAGGAGTGGTTTCTGAGAAGTCAGCAAGAAATATGTGAAGCAGCCATACACTGTCCTGACCAGTCTGTGTGTGTGGCTATTTGGACATAAAAGTAACAGCAGCATTGCCAGGATCTACTAACGATATGTTTTTCTAGTGTTATATGTAAATACCTACATTTTCTAGTACCCTCATGTGTTTTTTTTTCCAGAGAGTGTTTATCAAAAATGAATACAGGTCAAGTTCACATCATTACACCTTACCTTTCTGTCTTTTCACAGCATCATTCATATTCTTTGCTCATCAATCACCTGCACAGCACCATAAATGTGCATGACGCTGTCAAGATTTTAGAAAATACAGCTTTTGCTCTGTGAGTTGGTTGAACATAAGGTAATACATAAAAAAAGAGAGAAAAGCAAAGGACCAGGGAAACAAGAAAGGCCTGTGCTTTAGTGAGGTCTTGAGTATGCTTGCTTTCCCAATGTATAGCTTTTGGTTTGTAGCCACATCAAGTAAGAGGATCATCTGACAAGTCATGACTCAGATCTCATTGCAATTGCATATAATTACACAGGGTTTTTGCTATAGAGATTAAAAAAATCAGCTGCTTTCATTATCATTTTGTTCAGATGTTTATTCAGTTCTGTGGTTTTCTTTCAAGAAGATGATGCAAGTAAGATCAGGAGCAAAATTTCTGAGAATATGTAAGTGATTTTGAAATCCGAGATGCTTTTTGAATTATTAGTAACTCCCAGAATGCATCTTAGACCGAAATTATGATACACAATTTTCAGAGGTTACCTAAAAATTCAAGACTGTTTATCAAATAAGGTACCAAAGATAGGCATATGCATGTTCTGTTGTTAAAATGTAAATTAAGCTTTATTTCTTCCCATACCAGAAACTCTTCTAACTAGAAAAAGAAATGAGCAACAAAACCATCTTAGTGTACCTTGAATAGGTGGTGGTATTAGTAAGTAACAGCTAAAAGCAGTAGAGCGGAGCATGGATATTAAACCAGTCAGAGAAGAAATCTCTTAGGCATATAGTTGAAAACAGAAGAAATTACTGTTATCTTTTATTTAAGAGAGGGCACATGAACAGTCTCCAGAAGAAACTAATTCTCTTGGCTGGTAGTAGAGGGATTGCAGAATGATGAACTCAAGACATCTCATTTTTGACCTTTAAGTTAGGCGATCAATCCCATCTCCTGGAGAAGCAAGATCAAATTTGGCACCAAGTTGAGGTTTAACTTCTGGTCAGAGCCCCAGTCATACCTGCAGGCAAGATACTCGTTCATTTTCTAATCTTCCAGTGGTGTGTTGCATCCCTTTTCCCCAGTTTATGCTGGTCTTTAATATTTTAAACTTAAATTATCCAGGATGAGGACTACCTCTAGTGACATTCCTCAGTACAGTGATTTCTGGGAGTGTGCAGTATCCCTGTAATGGAAATTCTGGCATGTGTCAGGAAGAAGGGGCTTCCGTGCACAGGCAGTTGAAGCAAAAACTAATGGATAGTGCAAAACCACAGGGATTGTACAATACAAATGCTTCTTTCTGCCCACCTGCCCTGGGGGACGTACCCTGTGGCTCCTACATGTTGGCATTTGTGTCTTGCAAAAATGAGAAGTTTCTGGAGGATGTTGAACTACTTTGTTCCTTGTCTACTAAGCATGACTGTAAAATCCCAAGTCCCCAGTGCTGCAAGTTCAGTGAAACTCAAAGGCAGTAAATTCAAATCTCATAAGCAAAAAGCATTTTGTATACAGCATGTGTATAAAGGATTTACTACTGCAGACTGTCACAGAGGCCATAGTTGTAAGGAGGCCTATGACATTTTCAAAGATAACAAAATATCTAGAGTAAATTCAGGAAAGGAGAAATTTAGAAGGCACATAAGTGCTTCTTCATCTTACACAATCTCTTAATGATGGCTGAGACCTTTTTGGGGATTATTTTCTCTGTGGTAACTTGTCTTTGTCACCATCAGACTGGAATTTTTAGACCATAAATCCAAACAAATATAGCAATTTCCGTGTTGCTCACTTACACCTGAGAGAATCTGCTGACCATAAAGTGCGCTGAGGATTTGATCCAAAGTACATCATCTATCACTGATGCAGTAAAACTGCATTCATTCTGTGGAGCTCTGAAAAATTGCCCAATGGGCAGTTGGTTTGCAGGGCAGAGATGTGTACTGTTGGGTAAGGTGGCATTGGTGTACAAGGCCCTGCATTCATTGTTCTGCTCTCATATGCCTAAAAGAATCCCAGATTGTGCAATTCACGCACCCCCTGCTCTTCCTTTTAATTCTTTGCTCAAAATCCAGTGCAAACTTCCTCTCTCATCCTGGCTATTTATACATAGAAACAAACGTTTTGTAAAGATGTAAGAGACATTCTTCTTTATTCCCAGGGGCAAATAAAACCTTTTATTTTTAGCCCAGTTTCCTAAGGAAATGAGACTGATGCAATCACATTGTCTATTTGTCTGTCTATCAAATTGGCCCCCTTCCCCCTTCCCTCCCCCCATCAACTTCTCACCATTAATTTCTTCCAGCCAGACCTGAAAAGAAAGGCAAAATTCTTTCAAAAGTGTTAAATGCACACGAGTTTTGTGAAAATCAGTGGCTGGGCCAGAGGAGAGATCTTATCAGTTCCCTCATGGGAGAAGTCAGTTCTGGCTGAATTCAGTGGGTGGGCAGCAAAGGGCTGTCACCTCAGACATAGCTGTAACACCACATGATGACCATTGTCCCCTGAATGTGCAAGAACAGTCTCTGGGGTGGGAGTCCAGAGGTACTTCTGGAGAGGCTCTCCTGGGCAACTGGCAATATTTCAGGGGTTGGGAGAGAGATATGGTGGCAAACGGGAAGGGAAGAAATGGGATTGTGGGACTTGTGGGATGCAGAGAGCAGAGCACACTTTAGGGTTTTCTTTATACCACCAAAGGGGCTGAATGTTAAGGTCATATTCTTGGGAGCTTCTCAGTGGTGACTCAAGGAACATGGTGAAAAAGAAATGCAAAGCCAGTGCTAGAGAAGCGCTGCAAAAGCAGTTTTGGTTTTCAGACAGCTTCGCCAGCTTAGTCTGACATCTACTAATGCCTTCCTAACATCATTACTGTGATGTTTGAGATTTCTTTTTAATGGAGAAATTGGTAAGCTCATTTAAGAGACTTAGCTTCTGTAAGTTCCTCTCTATTCACTAATATGCTGCTCAGCAGATAACATTTTAAAAAAGAGATAAGGTTTCTTGTCATAGGTCTGGGAAGTAACTTCTGTTAGGGAATTCCAGCAAGAAAATACTCTAAAAATACAAATAAAACAGTATTGGTGACATGCCTTTATTTCAGTTGTCCTACCCTTCCTTGCAAAACCCCAGCTACTTGCTTGTGAAATTCTTTCAAGCTTAAATCTGAAATACCTGACACTGCTGTCTTGCAAGGGATTCAGAACAGGTTAATGGATAAAGATGAGGTAAAGTTAAAAAAACAGTGACCCTATTCTGATGAGCAAAGTAAATAAGAACATTTTCTTCTCCCCTTTCCAATTCACAAAAAAAAAAGAAAAAACAAAAAAGATTAGTCTTCTTAGATAAGATGACAAAGCAAGAATCTGTTGGAAAAGGGAGAGAGAGAGCGGGGAAGGAGAGGGGATAAAAGTTTCTGTTCTCCTGCTTACTGATTTTGGACACAAGCCCAAATTTTTTAACATGCAGTTGGAGTTGGAGTGCATGGGAAAGAAAGAAGTCAACTACCTACAGCATGAACAACTTCCTCCCACATTCACAAAGTGTGTGGTGCACACAAACATGCCACTTGCAGTGCAGAGCTAGGGTACTTGGCAGTATTTCAGGTGTGCCTGGCTATTGGTGTGACATCCTTGTGGTGTCCTTGTGGTATCCTTGATTTCTCTTGCTGTCCCTATCTCCAGAGATTGACATTCTTAATTGATGCCCTCACAGAAGGTGTGAAGGTGCAGGGTGCTGTTAACACAAATGGCCCAGAGCACACAGACATCCAAACAAGTTTGAAGGCTGAGCAATTTTGCCTTCAGCAACTGAAACCATTTTGCAAATATTTAATATATAATTAGACTTTCTTTTCATATCAGGTGATCTGTCGTCAGCATGTAACTTTACATGTCAGGACAGAAGAAGATGATGAGGTGGGTCAAATAAATTAATAATGAGTAGAAGCTTTCTATTTGTAAATATACTGTCAGAAGTAACCTGAGTCCCTTCTCCAAAGGGGAAACACTAGATTTCTTCAGGATACTTGTTTCATGCTCTGTGCATCCTATGCTTGTGTCCATAAATGTCTCCCTGTGATCAGCCACCATCTGCAGATCTGTGTCCCTGAATGCCATCTGTTCCTGCATTTCTTGCAGAGATCACACCAAGGACAGACACATGCAGTCAGTGTAGTTGGAAAAGTGCACTCTCCCTCAGCCAGCTACTATTTCATGTGTATTAGCCACTGGAGCCTGTGGTTTGGCGTCAGCACAAACTTCTTCCTATCACAGCATTAGAAGTTGTCTAATCCACACAAAAATGGTTACCTAAGCCTGGCACAGCCACCTCCTGGTTAGCAGTGGTGACCCATTCGTGCACTGGGTCTCATCCCTGGTTTATTACAGCAGTTTTGGGTCAAAGCAAGGTCTTCAGAGGGCTTCGAGCAGGCAGAGTTCCCTATGCAATAACTCTGTAGCTGCTGCTTATCACCCCTGCTCTAGATCTTGATGCAGTTTAACAACCCTGCAGCACCAGAGGCCTCAACTGGCAAGGGCTGAGGTAAACAACAGCTGTCAACATTCAGCAATGTAAGCAACATAATTTCTTTGCCAGGACCCATCACTGTCTGTCAGGTTCCCCCCAACACAGGGGGTGCTAGAGCTTTGCAACCCCCAATAAACTGTGCGACCCACAAAGCAGACAGGCTTTGCTTTCGGTCTTCAAAGGTGCTTTATTTTTAACTTATCACAAGCTTCGAGACTAGGATGGCACAGGCTCTGCACTCTTGGAAAACATGCCAGCAAAAAGCCTTGAAAGGCTCAAAATGTCCAAAATTATACAGGATAAGGTGACAAATTACCTGACACCACATCCTTAAAATGTCTATTGTTATTAATTTAGTACCAATAACTAATTATTCATCTGTTCATGCAACATCTGCACTGTGGTTAATTCTAGCCAATAACTTTGTGCTCCCAACACTGCAGAACATGGAGCAGGTGAAGAAGAAGAAGGGAAACTGAGGCAGTGCCCACAATTCTCCATCTTGAATCCTCACCTACATCCATACTACATAAAACCCAAAATACACATTTTTCACCAAGTGACAAACTATTAACTATACTACTATCTAATTGAAACACTGGATGTTTGCACTCCATCCCAAAGCTTTGGAAGCTTTCTCCACAGACAGAGGTCAAACCCAGTGTTTTCCTGGGGGTCAGGAGCTTCCAGGACAGGCAGAGAATTATTCACTGTGTCCCTGATTCCCACAACTGTCAAGTAAGAGTTAAAAAAGACCACTGCTGAAATGCCCTTTGTGGTCAGAGCCTTGTGCATCCTTCTGAAATAGCATCAGAGTCCAAAACAGGAACAGCTCTTTCAATGATGCAGGATCCATGCCTGGGCAGCAGCTGGAGAGGACAGGAGAGAAAAAGCTGAATCAGAAGTATTTTATTTTTAGTAGTTTAATAATGGGCCAGGAACGTCTGTAAGTTGGAATTGAAGAAAAACAAACACGTCTTTCCACAACACATGGTGAAACATTTCCTTAGGTACTTCATGCTGGTGATACTTTTGAAGTCCTAGCCATCCTCCTGGAACTCATCATGTGGACTTGCATCTAGAACTGTGAATCAGATGTCAGCTTTTGGGCAAGTTTAGTTTGTCTGGATATCCACACCCACATGTGTAAACAAAGGTGAATCTTACAGCAAGAAATGGGCAGAAGTATAACTTGGCAGAGCTGCAAATGTGTGGCAGAACTGAAAGCAAAGCATCAAGTTTCCCAAGTCCCAGGGCTGCTTTGCAGTAAGAAAAGGGCAAAGCAATAACACTGCTGCCTTGATTTCAATTTCTCCATTAGCTCACTGGTTTGCCTTGTGGTATACAAAGTACCTGTATGGACGTACACATTCCTGTACTTTTGTAGGTATGGTTTTTGTCTTAAGAAGATGACATGCCTGAGCAGGCTCCTCAGTTTATAACATCTGGCCAGAAGCAGTTGCTGCAGCTTCCACAGGCCATGCCAAGTCAGAATAAAGTCTATGTCCCATTGGCACAAGGCAGATGGACTGAGAGGTACTTTAAGATAGTCTGATAGCAGGGCAATACCTCAGAAAATGCTGTTTTGTTGAGGTCCTGAGTCTTGTTGCTGGACAACATAGACACTTCTGAGACAAGCCACTGTGTCCTTCAGAAAACTGTATCTGTACCATGAATGGAGCAACTCATACACCTACCAAGGTGACTATAACCTTGTAAAAAAGAGCACGGAGAAATGTCAATAGTGTGCTTACATAAATGGTTTCAACTGGAAAAATTGAGTTTGCTCAGTATGGTTTATTTATGATCTGAATATCAAGAGTATTTCAAATGTCTGCTTAATCAACAAAAGAAGAAACCACTCTATTTACACAGTCTTGTTCCAACCTCCCCTTTCCCAGTAACACTTAAACCTGTGGCTATTTCCAGCCATATGAGAGGGATAGAGGCCTGGAAGAGATGGAGCTGTACAATCTCTATCAGCTGGAGACCTGGCAGAGGGGAAGGGCTCTGCTATGGAGTCTGCTCTCATTTTTGCTGCCCACTCTCAACTCTAACCAATTTTTGTGCTCTTACTTCTTGTCCATTTTGCAGCTGTGTCAGACCAGCTGGCCCCAGCAGGGAGGCTTGGGAGAGGATCTGAACAACACTGGGAGGACGGGAAACAGGAAGTATTATAGGAGGAGGGGACTGAAGATGTAAAGGCAATATGGGGACATGGAGAGAGGGTACAGGGAGACTGTTACAGTAAGGGAGGGTCAGGAAAGCAGAGGCTGTTACGAGTTTTGTTGGTTTTGCTGGCTGCTAAATCCTTTTCTTTGACATGTGAAAGGAATGTGAAGGTGCAAGAGAACAGGGATTAATAAATAAACAGTAGTAATCAGTGCTCTTCAGTTCCAAGGGATTTATAAACATTAATGAACCTTTATGAGCTGTTGGACAGGTATTTAAGCCATATTCCATTTTCACAGATAAGGAGATGAAAGCTCTGGCTCAAGTCCAAAGTTTTCAAAAACAGAAGCTACTTTTAAGAGTCCTCCTTGATGCTTAGCACCAAACCTCTGAAGGGATTGATTTCACAGCTGTCATCAATGTCAATTATATGCTATTCACTTCTGCAAAACTAGGTCTAAACATGCACACTCAAAAGCATCAATGTCTCTTGAAAATTCAGGTTCTGTAGTCCTGTTGGACTCTCCTAAGGTATGTAAGGAGAATCTGGTTTATGAGAGAAATAGATATGCAAAACCATTTATTTTTTTCTATTGCACCATGACAAGAATGGAAACTTTTCTGGCCTAAGACACTTAGAGAAAGGGCAAAGTAAAACAAAGATTTTTAAAGAAAGAGTTCAAGAAGATCCATTTCTCAGTGCAAATGGGAAAGGAAGCACAGCATGTTTTCAAAACTTTCTACATCTCCCATAAAGACTAGGCAGATGTTTTGGGTGCATTTTTGTAAGTATTTGATGAATATTTTATCCCTGAAAGGAATAGAAAACATGAATGTGTATGTAGTCACCAGCTTCACTGAGTGAAGAAGCAACAGGACTTCATTAGAAACCAGATTTGGTAGTCTAGAAAAGAAAAAAAAAAGCAGTATAATTAAAAAAGGTAAGAGGGTTGTAGTTATTTTCTTTGGAATCATGCATTCCCAATTTTAATTGTTCTGTGGCTATACAAAGACTAACATCGTTAGCCTACCTGCGAAAACATAGGTGGTGAAAAAGCGTCCAAATTCTGTTAGTATGGCAGGTGTCACATTTAAATTAGCCAGCAGCCAAAAGAAAAGGAGATCACAGAGCTTTCATACAGAATGTAGCAGCCAGGTAGAAGCAGAAATGCAGTGCTGATCAAAGACAGCAAGTTCAAACTCAGTCCTAGGCATATGCAACACAATTCCTACCCAGCAATATCAGCAATGTACCGAGCTCAGCTCAGCCTAGCTTTGAGTGTCATAGCAGATCAGTGGGAAGACATAAGAATCACAACAGAAGTGCTCCTTTGGGTATACCCAGTGCATAAGAAAGACGAAAATGTTACCAGAAAAACTGTGTTACAGGGTGCCTCAAAGGCACTCACATTTTATGTGACTTCTTAAAACTTGCACATTTTGAAACTTGTCTCAAAGCACTGACACTTCTGCAACAACCAGGCTTGTGCTGTGACAGAATTTTGCCACTCCTGGAGCTGAAGCTCCCCATAGGTGTTTTGAAATCCTCATAAGGTGAGCAGAAGTGGTGGTTCCTCCCTACACCTTCTGCTATGCCCCTATGCCCAGCACAGGCAGCACTGGCAGCACTGGCAGTCCCAGCACACTCATCTTGACAGCACTTGGGTGATAATGTGGTACTGAGCCCCTTGATGGAAAGTGCCAACTATCTGCAGCCACCAGACAGGCAGGCAGGATTCACAAAAAATGGAAAACAGTAGAGCTTTATGTAGCTTCAAACTGGTTGTAAGGTCCTTGCGTGCACAGGGTTATGACAAATCCTATGGAACATGAGTACAGTGTCAGACCTTGTGACACACAGGCAGGGTAGAGACCATAATGACTTCAAGGGACATAATATGCTTTCATGTGTTTCTGTTATGCAACTCTTTTGAGGCATCTCTAACTGAGAAAAAGGCACGGTTAATTAATGATTTCAAAAGGCCTTTCTATCCACACAAGTTGATACTCCAGGGGATCAAAGGAAGAACAGGATAAACACGTAAAGGAAATTTTTAAAACAACAAGAACCTCTGGTTCCAAGTGCAGCAAAGAAAAATAGAAATTCTTCCAGTTTCCTAGGCCATACTTACAGCTAAGGCAAATTGTAACCAGATCAAATAAAAGACAGCTATGGTAGAAAAACCACTGCCCATCTCCATGCAGAAGCAAGATGGGGCACTATAAACAATGCTGGCATACTTTTGGAGATGGTCTGGGATTTTTTATTCCCCAAATCACTGAAGTATTGCTGAACTTCTGAAGACTTTTTATCTTGGAGGATGAATTAGTATGGGAATTTTGGATCAGGAAATAGCGCTGGAGGAAGCTACTGCTAACAGAAGCTAACACGAGCCATTCCACTTCAGGCTTCCTTTGAGACTGCCTGGCACAAGTGAATGCCAGCAGCTACATTTTTGGTAGCGTGTTAGGGCAGCAATACCTTTTTCCTGTCAAGGTCATTTGCTATTGCTGCTGAAACATCACTGCTCTACAGAAAACTGCAATCAGAAAAGGGGCAGGTTGCAATCTCCATTCAGGGAGTTTTGTCCTCTCTGCTCTGGGCTTTTCACCTTGTCACAAATTATGGAGCCTTTGCACCCTTACTTTTGATTCTGCCTCCTTTGTTCCTGGCTCTGCTAATGCATTCTATTGTTCAAGGTCTTCTATCTACCAAAAGGTAGAAGAATCACTGGCTGCTTGATTCATTCTCCCTAAAGAGCAGAAATGTATTTTAGGAGGACAACTCCTCCATTCCCACTACATGGCAGTGACTTATGTCAAGCCAGAAATAAATTATATTCTTGGAATGCAGTTTCTTCTATAGGGCTGACCATTTCTCTTCTTTTGTACCAGAATTTTAGTGTCTTATCTCAATGTCAAACTGGGTAGTATATAAAAATCCCAAGAATATGAAGTCTACCCATAGCTATGTCTTGAGAATGAAAATGAGGATGGGCAGGGAGGGTATCCTGGGCAGTGACTTGAGAAATACCTTCTTCTTTCCATCATAACAGAAGTAATCTACATAATCTCCTCCCAGCTTCCCAGGGTCTTTACCACTGTGCTGAACAGAGGTCTTCTGCACCTACTGAAGGAGGGGAGGAAAGCTGCTGTGACTCAGCTCTGGCAGAGTGCAGGCACATTATTAAACACTAGTGGAAAGGGTGTCAAGTAGTGGGCAGGGCAAGACAAGGTCTGACTCCCCTACTGTCCTGTGGAGAAACGGTGGCCATGAAGCCCCTGCCTTGGTTTCCTCTCTGTCACCTGTGTGTCCTGCAGGGATCTGCTATATATGAGTAAAGGGCTAAGGGATTGATTTTTTTCATCCAGTGTTTTGGAGAACTGGAAGTTTAGTGATACTGTGAGATACTGGTGAGATGTTTACTGCCTTAAACACCACTGGTAAGTATTATTTTAATCACATGTCCCAAGAGAGGCTGTTTTCTTAGGAAATGTTTGTTAAACACCTTGAAATGTGATGACCTTTCCAATGTCACAGTAACTGTGTTGTTCCCAGAAGAGCTTTGACAGTGCTAAATTGCAGAAGTGGGTTTTGCAACTGGAAGTGAGGAAGTGAAGCTGGAAATAAAATAAGAAGTGGATTCAGCCACATAATCATTTTGGATATTGCTGTTCTATTGCTGGTACTTGAAATATAAAAATACACATTATAATGTTATTGACAGGGAAAAAGCCAGGAAATACTATTGCATAAAACTGTGAGTCAAGACTTCTAATGTGTTTTTACAGTGTTGCTTATAACTTAATTACACTTACTCCTGACAGTATATTTTATCTTCTTATATCTTCTTTATTGCAGAGGTATTAATTTAATCAGAGATAATAAATGAAACCTCTGGAATTAATTACAGGTTCTAACAGTTTCTGTTACTTTGCTAGAACAGGGAGGAAGACAAAAACATATGGACCCATAAACATTAACTGGCTTTTTCAATCCAGCCATTACAGGAGAAAGACAACAAAGATTAAATTACTTGGAGATGTAGCTGAGAATGCTCAGGCAGTTTGCAATGTTTCTGAAACTCAGCAGTTCTTGATGTGGAAGACCTTGACTACTACATTTCTGTGACCCTTTCAAACCAAAATGCACCTTGTGTTTGAATATGTTCAAAAGATCTAAGCTTAAGAACGGCTTTTACAGATTCCCAGGATCTGATCTGTCTGGCAGGAGGGGTCTTTGTAGTCCTGTTTCAATGGAGGCATGCTGCCAGGATTTGGGATCTGCGTGTGAGCTACTGTGATTTCCCTTTGGGCCCTCTTACTTCTGCCAAACTTGAAGTGGACTTTCTGTGAGTGAGAAGCAAACATGGCTCCATTCCAACAGTGCAGTATCTGGGAGGGTGTCTAACAGGAAACAAACCTTGCAGAAGAGCCTTGCAAAGGATCTTTTAAAAATCCCCTCTTATAGGGGATTTCTTATGGAGAAAAAAGTCATCACCTGTGTTTAGAAGGCAGATGGTATCTTGCTTGGTTGCCTAACCTTTCTGATCATAAAGTTATATCACAGAGTAACTCCATGATATATGAAATTATTTATCTTATACTATTTCTAAAATGCCTCTAGTCTGGTCCTTAGTGTGCTATTCACAGTAAAAAACTTTCAGATCAATCTGATTTGTTTAGTAAGCTTAGTACTTAATCTAATCTTCCCTTTCTCTAAAAAAGCAAACAAACCTCTCATGCTGCATTTAGTGAATCACCTTTTTAATGCAATAAATACATCATCTTCTTTGTATTTAACACACAGCTTCTTGTAGGCAGCTATTTTGTGCTTCACTTCAGTTGTCACTTTCAGCCGAGCTTTACACATATCACACCACTGCAATGTGAGCTCACAAGTCAGCTTTAAACCCTTATTAATACCCATTGCTCTTTTCTTAATATGCCTCCACTAAGTCTACATTTTTCAAATACTGAAGTAGTGTGAAATTAATATGATATATCAAGAATGGTCCCATCAGACTTTTGTAGAGGAGGACTGTTATCTACCTGGTCTGTGATGGGGATTTGTCTACGTAACACAGGAAATATAATCCTACATTGTATGGAAAGCCTGGCAGTCTGAGCAGTGGGGTATTTTGGATCTTGAGCATTCTTTCAAGAGTGAGCCAGTGCCTGGAGCAGCGTGCTGAGGGCTTAAGGCTGCCACTGGGCACTGACTCAATGTGTCACTACATCTCTCCTTAGTTCGGTGTAGGTGGGAGATAAAGTCTTTTCAAAATCCAGCCACTTATCAATATGGTGAACCTGAAGACTTGTGGCTTAATTTTCCCAGCAAAATCCCTTCCCTGCTCTCAGAGTGCTCAGTATTTTTCAGCCTGAGGGCTATGGATCTCTGCATTGGCAGATGGCTTCGAGGGGACATGCCACAAAAAAAGTAAATGTACTAATGCCTGCTGTCGATTGGTCTACAGGAGGTTGAAGCTGCAGTGGAATACTTCAGGGGCTGCAGAAGATAAAGGGTTGAAAACAGCAGCTGTTAATTAATCTCTGTGAGGTGCTTTTTTTTTAAAATTTTTGTCCCCTGAAAGAAGCATGTTTTACTTCTTTTCTCCTAGATGTATGAGCTAACAGTTTGGATTTCCAATATTATATTCACTAATGTGTATTATTTCCCTAGCACCCTAAACATTATTTCTCTGCACTCACTGCTGTCTCTGATAAGTCCAAACCAGGATCATCTGACAGTTTCAGCAACTCTGTCTTGGGAATTGAATCAGCTCACTGATCAGGGTTTTTCAGACACTAATAAAGGTACAAGTTAAAGAATCAAAACTGGAAAATTTGGAAATTACTGGACTGTGCACCTGCAGAATGATAGCCAAATTCCAGCCCTTATTTTTTTTTCTTTTTAAAGTATAAATAAATTAAACTCCATCTTTAGGCTCCCATTTCACAATAAATGCAACTGAACCTCCCTACAGTCTCCTGCCTGAAAGATTGGCCCGTTTCTCTCCCTCAGTCCAGGACATGTACTTTGACCCTAGTTTTCCTGAAATCACAACATGACTAAGGAACTAACCTAGCCAAAATCACTTTAATAAATAAAAGTTTTCAACTAGTTTAACTCGTTAAAGCCATTCACTACAGAAAGTCTGACAGGTCAGGGAGGGAGCATGGACAGCCTGTTTTTGTGGCAGCCTGTATGTGCATCAACTGCAATCACGTATCTGCAAGCCCTGGAACATATCCTAGAGCACTGCACACTCTTGCAAGTTTGTTCAAGCGCTGCCAGCTCCCTCTGAGGGTTTGGTACCCTCTGCAGAGGGCCAGCCAGGCAAAAGGCCCAGAGCACCATGGCTGCCTCTTTCCTGCCATCTTTCCTTTGTATGCACAGGAGGAATTTGCCTTTCTTGAGCACCTCAGTGACATCCAGAATAAAAATTATATATCTGTTTGATGGGTGAAAAATATGAAGCCATGTGAAGCTAAAGGGCATGACTAGTGCCAGGAAGGCAGTCAGTGACAAAGGCAAGAAGGAAAAGCAGAGTTTTACCTGTGACAGTTCCCTATGCCATCTACACTATTTCATGGATGCTCAGAATCCCTGCAGTTTACTCTGGGCATGACTGATGCTCCAATATAATCTGAATGGCAGACTCCCTGCCTTGTGCTACTAGTACTGAAATTTAAGAAAGATACGTAGCATCATAAATAATGTAAACACAGTCATTGTTTAACACCCTTAGCATGTGCTAAGGGTGGTAAAAGGCCAGAAACCTTTTCTTTCTGTTCTTTCCTTTCAGTATAAATATATCTTTATTTTTTACCTTTTAAAGCTATTTTTCTTGAGTCTAGTAACCGTAAGTACCTTCAAGCAATTGAGTAAGACAGTCCTATAATTTCTAGATTTTATCAGAGAATAAATAAAAAGGTATATAATGTCTCACAGCACTTTGAGAGTTTTTGTCTCATAATCTACTAAATTCCTATCCTCCCTGGTTTTATGTACTTCTCTAGACACCAGCATTTTAAAAGTATTGCTTCACAGGAGACTTCAGAAGATCCTCAGACCATCCAAATCCTGTTCAAATACTGGTTGTGAAAATAGTCAGTACATTACTGTAGGACTTTCTTCACAAAATAAACTTACTCTTGGGTGTTGCCAAAGACTGTCTAGTTTTCAGGTAGAAGCTGTGCCTCAGGGTGTCAGGGACTGCCATGTGCAATGACATATTGGGAAAGAAGGATGTTCTTCCTTTCAGTAGATGCATTTATTACAATATATATTACAAAGTGCTTCGTTTTACTCTGTCATCCTGAATAAGTTTTCTCTAATCTCATCCATCCCCTTTTTGTTTCTCTGAAGCCATTTCTCAGAGATTCTTTGTTAATTATCTTCCACAAGTCCTGTGTGTTGGAAAAGCTGCTTAAAAAGCATGAGTGATTCCATTTTGGTTGAAGAGCTTTGGTTGGCCAACTTGGATGTGGTTCCAAAACCCACGGCTCTGAAGGAGTACTGTTGGTGGGGAGTCCAAGAGAAGCCTGTGTCAGGATGTAATTAACAGAATATGCATGACACTGGATCCTCAACTGCTTTACTCTTTTGCTAACTCTCAAGCTCGAAAGCACCTCAAAGGTCAGAAACTTGATTGGTTCTCTTCTAAATTATGTCTCAAGTCAGCCTGCCCAAAACCCAATACTGAATGTAAAAAAAGCCCCAAAAGCAATAACTGAAATTCATATTCAAATATCTGCAAAGGGAAAAAATATTCACCATCTCACTTCTCCAAGCACTTAGACTTTCAATACTTACATGTCTTCAGGATAGTTTTTGGGGCAGGGGAAGTCTCTGAGCTATTCTTATCCTGCAAGAGCATTTAAAGTAATTTTTCCTTACATTCTCATTAATTTTTAATACATTATTATGTGGATGTCCATCTTCTCCTTTTGACAGCTTTTATTTTTTATGTCAGACAAATAATATGCTCAAAGTGCTTGCTCGCTATTCTATGTATGGAAATAAAATCATTGCTTCACCTGGAAATTGTAAAGAACACAGATCACATAGTGTTTGCCCAATTGCAGCTGGGTGCAGAATTTTGACTATTAAATGATCCCACTGGAACTCGAAAGCAGTCACATGGGCACCTTCCAATTCCCAACTAATAATTACTGCTGGCTATGCTAAGTAGCACACTGCAGCATTGCTACCTTTCAAAGAGTTGGTACGCAACTTGTGTAACAATAGGCGTAAGTTGGGAAAGTGAAGAACAATTCTTTATCCCTAGTCAAAATTCTCTACTTAGAAGGATCTTTGCTGAAATTTAGGTGTGATAAAGACCACAGCAACTGAGGTCTTTAATCTAGAAGAGTGAGGTTTAGCAGTCTGGTAATTCAGTTGTTGTAATTAGTTAATATTTGCAGTTAACTGGAAAAGGAATGTAATGGAAAGTACCTACACTGGCCATGTTTCAATCAGAAGAATAGAAAAGGTTGTGTTGCAAGGGTCCTTAAAGATCTCGTTCCAACCCCACTCCCGTGGGCAGGACACCTGTTAGATCACACTCAGAGCTCCATCCGACCTGGCCTTGAACACTTGCAGGGATGAGGCATCCACAGCCTCTCTGGGCAACCTAATCTAGTGTCTCACAACCCTCATTAATGACAATCTGTGTTAATAAAAATGTAAGATCCAGTGTCAGAGGATTACCAACATAACTTGCTGCAGCAGTAACCTTTAGTGCAGGTTCACAAACGATCCTGCCAACAGCTCAACCACAAGCAATTACAGATTATTTCTTAAAATGAAAAAAAACCCCGAACTGTAAAATTAAGATTCTGACTTTTCTCTTGTGATACAAGGTTTCAAGCACCAGCCTATAAATATCAAAGCAGCTGCGGGTTCGCGCTTTAGGCTTAGATCTAGAAGGAAACAGGAAAGCAAAGACACCTCCCCCCCAACCTCTCTCCAAGCCCATGACACCCTTTCCTTCCCGCACTGCGGACGGCTCCGCGGCGGGGACCTGGGGGGCACATGCCGGGGGTGCGGGGACCTGACCCAGCCCCAGCCGCTGTAAAACCCTCAGCGGGACCCCCCCGCCTGCGGCCCCGGGGCAGGGCATCCTCCAGGACCCCGGGGCACCGCGGGAGCCCCAGTGGGACTCTGTGTGGGGCTCGGGGCGCCATGGACCCCCGAGAGGGAGAACCTGGGCCTCTCCCTTGCTCCCCCTCCCTCCGGCCGGAGAGCCCCGCCAT